>PVKP010004083.1:0-101442 GCA_004027715.1 Plecturocebus donacophilus
TTATTAAAGATGAAAATAGAACCCAAATAGTTGTAACTTACTCCAATCCAATGTGTGGAAGTGCTAAACTTAGAGATTGTTTTCAATTCCTATCATGTGAAATAGTTACTAAATCTCAGAAAGGTATCAGAGAGTTACAACGAAGGCATATGAAAGTCAACGAGCTAATGAATAAACCTTAGTCATGTCAAGCTATAATGAAGGCTATGAGTTTTCTTGGTAAAGAAATGTTTTGTCTCTGCTATAAATTTCTAAAGTGCTTAGTATAGTGTCTGCCTCTTTATGCGTACTAAATGAATATTATATATTATCAGATTAGTATTGAGTACCTGTGATATGTTATCAACTTCTGTGCACTGGACATATGACACTAATTCCGGAATCACTGCTCAGAGTTGCTCAATTTCAAACCCAGTCTCAGTTCAAATTTTGTCCATAAGAGAACTCAGTTTTCCTATTTTGCAATACTCCCATCTCTACTAAAAAATACAAAAATTAGCTGGTCATGGTGGCATGTGCCAGTAGTACCAGCTACTCAGGTGGCTGAGGCAGGAAAATCACTTGAAGCCTGGAGGCAGAGGTTGAAGTGAGCAGAGATCGCGACACTGCACTCCAGTTTAAATGACAATAAATTAACTATGCTAATACATATAAATTTGGACTTAAAGTTTATGTCAATTGAAAGGGACAAGAAGCAAAGCTTTGCTTTGTGCTTGGCCACAACTATGGTAGTTTTAGTTCTTTTTTTATTGTTAGGTTATTAACGCAAGGTACATTTGAAATGTTAGTTAATTTCCCTCAACACTAAATCACAGATGGTCTTTCACCTCTCATTAGGGATTTAAAAAGAAAGAAAACCTGAATATGAAAGCAGAGCGTGAGAGTGAAGGAGGCACAAACAAAAGGATATTGGGTACTAGCATCCACTAATCATCATAACAGACTCAGGTTGGGTACATTGAAGCTTTATTTTTAAAATCATTTTTCATATATTTCACAGTAAGACAAACACTAAGACAGGACTTGACTTAGCTAGCAAGAAAAACATATTTACATCGTCTTAGACTTTGAGTCCTCTCAGACATAAAAACGCTGCAAGTACATGCCACATTCTTCAGAGAATCCAAGACCAAATCAAGAGAGCTTAAGTTTTGATGACAGCCTTTCCTTTTGTGTGTTAATGTTGTTTTGTCCTAAGTGGAGCTCTACTGCTGTATCTTAGTGCCTCCATCTATAAGTGAAGGCATATGCAATCTGTCATCTACTTGCAAGCACACAGAATCAATAAAAATGTTTAAGTCTCTATAGACTTGGAAGTATTATGACACTTCCTTTCATGCAGAATCTCTCAATAAGTGATAAGTTATTGCTCTTCCAACACACTCATTTATATAGCACATTCTTTTCATTTCCCCAATCTCTCCTTGCTTCTCCTTTTCAAACGCTGTGTTAACATCATCACTATTTACACTTAGTTTAAACCAGCACTATACTTTGACTTTCTTCATTCCCATGTGTTTTGTTACTTGCATATCATCATCACCGTCATATTTTGAGTGCCCACTATGTGAAGGATATTTCCAAATGGCAAAATAAAGTGAACTTGCGAAGGACTGCACTTTTCTCTAACAAAGTTGAGAAGCATGATGAGCAGCTCCTCATAGAACAGAGTTTCATCATCATCGTAACATGATGATTCACAGAACAAACTCTTAAAAGTGAGCATACTGTTCAAAAAAGCTCTCAAAGTGGTAGGATTACAGGCATGAGCCACCACATCTGGCCAACATTCAATGGTCTTAATTCTATTATTTTCTTGTAAAATGGTGGCCAATTAAGTTATATTTACATTAGTAATTATTACAGCAATATAAGATAATAGTGATGATTTTTAAATTCTGTTACAATTTCCAATATGACACTAAGGTGAAATAGATGGAGTAAAATAAGAGGCCCACAGTCTAATCTGGTTACTATTGGTAGGGGTTCAAATGGTGGATCTGTCTTTTCTAGGGCAAGTATTAATAGTATCACATTTCTTCATCCTCACTGCAACCAGATACATAGGACTATTCCTACCTGAGAGGCACATGCAACGCACTTCTCAATTATTGGGAGTTATATGTACCCATATATTTTAGTACACTTTTTCTCCTTCCTACCTGTTCCTATAAGTTAGAGGAACATTTATCATTTTAATCACGTTGCTTCCCTCAGTTCACAAGAGCTATTTGACACAGTCTGTAAAGCTGAAAATAAAATCCACACTATGTTATTTTAACAAAGTCCATTCCTTTAAACAGAGCAGCAAAGAGACTGCATGGCAATTTCTACCTCTCTCTTTACCAGATGCTTCCCACACTTTAATAGATAGCCTGATTTTCATGAGCAATTGCTCTACTTTGTACATACACTGCTTGTACTCTTAAGATATTTCTTTACCAGCCATGTAAATACCACATTGTGAGATATCAAGATATTTTAATGTGCTTCATTTGATTTTTTAAAAATTTCTTGCCTTTTTAAATATAAAGAACCATTTTATATTATACAGTTTTATATTATATAGTTTCCAAACTAAAGAACCACTGTAGTTTGGTTCTTTCTTCCCTTTTGAAAATGTTGTTCTATTCTGCTTTACGTTCTCTTCGTGGAGCTTAAGAATGTTGAGATTTATGAACTCACTGAGTAAAATCTGCTTTTTATTTTTGAAGTTGTTGTTCACATCCAACTAGATCCAAGTGCATTTATTCCAACAAACTGAAAGGGACAGAACCTAATGTAAATATGCACAAGGACATAGAGTGTCCTGAGAAAGGTGATAGGAAGACCGTGTAAAAGAAAACCAAATATTTGATCAATATGCTTCAAAAGTCTCAAGATCATGAAAGACAAGAAAAGACTGCAGAACTGTTATGTATCAGGACTGACTAAGAAGAAATTACAACTACATGATCCTGGATACAAATCTGGAACAAAAAAGAACATCTGTGAAAAAAGTGATGCAAATTAAATTAGCTCTATACATTTGTTCATGTTATTGTTCCACTCTTTATATTCTGTTCTTGACAACTGTACTGTGACTACATAAAATGTTAACATGAGGGAAAGTCAGTGAAGATGATGAATATAAAAGAACTGTGGGCCGGGTGCGGTAGCTCATGCCTGTCATCTCAGCACTTTGGGAGGCTGAGGTGGGCAGATCACTTGAGGTCAGGAGTTTGAGACCAACCTGACCAACATGGTGAAACCCCATCTCTACTAAAAATACAAAATTAGCCCGGTGCGGTAGTGCATGCCTGTAATCTCAGCTACTGAGGAGGCTGATGCAGGAGAATCACTTGAACCCGGGAGGTAGAGGTTGCAGTGAGCCAAGATCACGCCATTGCACTCCAGCCTGGGAAACAAGAGTGAAACTCTGTCTCACCAAAAAAAAAAAAAAAAAAAAAAAAATTGTGGAGACCTGATTAAAAAACTATATGTGGAACCTGCTCACAAACCAAGGTCATGATCCAAAAGATGTCTAAAGTCTCATTTTTAGGAATACAGAAAATCTAGGAAGTGACATATTTGATTACTAGATAGAAAATTTGTTTCCATGATAATCAAGATTCACATTTTCTCAGAACCATCTGAATGAATCGACAAACAAATTCTAGAAAGAAACTCAGCTGAAAAAAAATGCTAGGATTGGAAAGCAGAGGGCAGGGTACTATGGTTCCCACTACTTTTTTCAACATTTCCAGGAGCAGAGCAGAGAAAGAAAGCTTGAGTAAGCAGCAAGCCATCTGTACTCATTCTGTGAGTGCTCCTACTCCCCTGCATTACAGTTGGTCCTTCTTAAAAGCAAAAATGTACACTTAGTTACTGTGACACAGTATCTTTCATTTGGAGGATTTAAAACACATACCAACATTCACACTTATGGAAATAAAAGTACCCTACTTTTGGAATCATAGATATAATATCAAGGTAAAAATCTTCCAATAATTCATACAAATTCTTTCAGAGGATTTATTCATTGCATAATGTTGCACAGAGCAGCAATAGATATTTAACTTAAGTAGAGAGGAACTCCAGGGACGTGACCAACTGAGTACCTGTGCCCTGTAAAGAAGGAAACAGGTTCTCATTTTTTGCTGGTCAACTCTTAGAACAGCAGTCCTAATGAAATATCTTACAAATTGTCAAGTAGGAATAAAGTTTTATCATATAAAACGTTATCAACGAAAATGTTAGTCTCTTGTTACTACTATGATTCAGATGGTTATGGTATTTTTGAAATATGTACCTCTAAATATAATACTGAATTCATATAAAATATTTATTGACATTTCAAAACTACAATAAGATAATTTTAAAATTACTGACATAGTCAAAAATATCAGGAAATTAGAAAAGAGAAATATTGAAAGAAATCAAACCACATTCTCTGTGAGCTTCATTTACACTGTGGGCAGATCACCTGAGGCCAGGAGTTCAAGACCAACCTGGCCAATATAGTGAAACCCCGTCTCTACTAAAAATACAAAAATTAGCTGGCACGATGGTGCATGCCTGTGGTCTCAGCTACTTAGGAGACTGAAGCAGGAGAATCACTCGAACCTGGGAGGCAGAGGTTGCAGTTATCTGAGATCATGCCACTGCACTCCAGCCTGGGCAACAGAGTGAGACTCTGTCAAAAAAAAAAAAAAAAAGAGGTAGTGCCTTTATGAGATAATTTAGTTATGAAGGCAAAGCATATATGGATGGGATTAGTGACCCTATCATAGATCTGGAATGAACTAGCTAGGTCTTTTTGCCCTTCTGCCTTCTTCCATGTGAAGATACAGCAGGAAGGCCCTCACCAGACACTGAATCCTCTTGATTTTGGATTTCCCAGTCTCCAGAACCATAAGAAATAAGTTTCTATTGTTTATAAATTACCCAGTCTGTTGTATTTTTTTTACATCACAAACTGAGGTAGGGGTACTAAACCTTATTTATTATGCACCCTTCCACTTGGGCTTTAGAGCCACACTGACTAGGTTCTGAGCTTTTTTATTTACTGTGAGAGTTTACAAGTTATTTAACTTTCTGCATCTCTGTTTCTTGATAAGTAAATTTGGATTTACCTCTTAGGCAATGGATATCTAAAATTGACTCCAATTTATTAAGAAGAAATATTTTTAGATTTTGTGTTCCAGAAACATAATAGTTATTTTTTAAAGAGAAAAGGAAAATCAACTCTGCATTGCCTGCTGCAGTATGTTATCTTGACATATAATGAATATTATCTGGGTGGGTTTTTATAGTATTCAAAAGGACTTTATTATTCTCTTGATTTTTTTTAGTTCTGGTATAACCCTATTTTTACATATATATATATGTATATGTTAAATAAATTATATTTAACCCTCAATATGCCAATGTATTTTTTCAAAAATGCAATTGCCATCAACCAGAAATATTTTCTGTTAGGTAATTGGAGTCAATTTTAGTTATTAAAAGTAATGATTGTTAGCAGTTATTTGGAAATCTGACTCTGTCAGACACTACGCTAAGCATATTCACAACAGCATTACATTAGTAGGAGATTAAGAATAGAGTCTCTAGAGTCAGTGACCTGAGTTTGAATCTTGACTCTACCTCTTCCCACCTGAGTGGTGAAGGGGAAATTATGTAACACCTCTGTGTCTTACTTTGCACATCTCTGATGTGAATTATCTGTAGAGGATTAACTCAATTAGAGCATGCAGATCAGAGTGTCATATAAGAAACAGAAATAATGATGACTCTTATTGTTATGTGTTTTAATTCAGGATATTTTGTTTTGTTTTGTTCTCAAAATTACTGTAGTAGGCCTAGTAGCAAAAGACCTGAATTTCAGTCTTGGATCCAAATTCCATAAACCATTATGACCTTGGTTAAGTCATATGACTTCAGAGAGCCTTAATTTATTCATCTGTAAAATATGAATAACATCTGACAAATGAGTCTACTATTATTGTTAAATGGAAGAATATAGAAAGCAATTCTTCCTTTTTATAAAGATACAGATACACTATCTTTATAAACATTTAAATATCTGTCTACCAACACATAGAAAAATAAGTATTGCTGTATCTTGTTTTCCTTCCTAATGTCCTCCGAGTTTCCACACCGTACTGTAGCCAATGAAAGGTTTCAAGCCTACCAACCCCAAATCAGAATAGTTCTTATATTTGTTCAATGGTACAATGAATGTACCTAACAAGAAATATTGAAATATTTAAAGCAGTATCCCTCTTGAGGAACAATATGCAATATGGAACAGATTCTTCCATGTGCAAAAATCAAATAACGATGTACATTTCCCAATTCACTTTCTCAAGCTTGAGATTTTCTCTTGTATACATTTCTCTTAATTCTTTCCTGCCTGTTACTTTTTGACAGCTAGGGGAACTGAAAGGGACAAAATGAATTGCTGAGCCCCAAATGCACATTAATTAAAAGCTTCAGACTCAGCTACACTTTTTATTTGGCAGCACATTTTCTGATTGATACATGTCCTTGTGGTTTCACTCCTACATTGTGTTGATAAAATGTTCTCATTTTTGTTCTATTATTTAATGGTTATGGCACCAGGTAGAAATGTTTTAGGTTAAGGAATCATTCTCTAAGGAGAACCACTTACATGGTGTTTCCCACACTGGGGATAAGAATTTTTCAGTAATTGGGTAAGACTTTATTAATCAAGTGGAGACTTTGGAAAGCAACTTGGAGATATTATTTTCTTGAGATGGAAAACTTTTTAAAGACTATATAAAGTGAATTAAATAGTTAATTAACCTTGTTTTTTCTAGTCACTCTGTAAATTATGTAATGGTGTTCTGATTTTTTAAATCTTAGCCACTAGACTAATAGAAATTCTTTATCGGATATGGCTAATAATAATGTTCTCTGATTCTTCCAGTAGAGAAAAGAACATTCTAACAATAAGTCAGAATTTATCTGAAACTATCTTCAATGGAACCTCTGATTGGTTACTATTTTAGAATTGCATTTGGTTAGGCAATTCTTTAAACCTTCTCTCTCCTCATACTCCTGAAAGTAAAAAAATGTCTCCTTTGGATACTTCACTCTGGGCTAATACAAGCATTAAATTTATTTGAAGTTTTCTGCTTCATTTTTTAAGTCCATGAGAACTTTGCATTATATCTTTTAAAATAAGCAGATCTCTTTTAAAAGAAAAAAAATAAATTAAAAAAATTAAACATAATATACACCAGAAAGATGTCATATTTATTGCTCCCCAAGACAGTGTTCTCCCATTTCAATGTCCACACAGATTTCCTAATAACTTTATTAAGATGTAGATTCAGAGTCAGTGTCTTGAGGTAGGCCTAAGATTCTGCATTTATGAAGTGAACAAATTCCACCTGAGGCTGGTGCTGCTGGTCCCCAGATCATATTCTGAGTAGCAAAGTTTTAAGGGAGAATTATTTAAAAATCTGCATTCATCTCATGTAAACAGAATGCAGAAGTGTCAAATTCTGAAATCATATAGACATATTCAGTTAATACATTGGAGTAGTGATTTCTGCATTGTAAATGAAGCATAAACATTTATTACAAATTAAAATCTGGTTGCTTATGATGATAATTTTAGTTACTCAAAGCTAGTTGGTATCACTCAATTTGCATACATTCTTTAAATTTTCATTTAGTGTTAAATTGAATCGACTAAACTCCTTTATGTATTTTTTTTAGTAACTCACCTTGTTCTACCCATCAAACCACTTCTACCATTCTGGCCATAATGGGATGGGGCTAAAGACCAAAGTCAGAACCACAGATTTGTAAGGTCACAGAAATAATAAATGATGGGGCCAGAATTTGAATTTACTTTGACTCAGAAGCTGGCCATAAACTCTTACAAAATAATTATTTACTTTTTGATAAATTCTAAACCACTAAATTCTAAAAGTGTCTAAAATTATATAGTTAATAAAGTGTAGTAAATATAATTATCTTCTTGAAGATATGCTAAAAGCAGTTGATAGCATACTTCTTTATTTTGTACTTGGTTGATTTGTTTCTTTGTTTTAGAAATAGAATCTTCTCTGTGGGCTAGGCTGGGGTACAGTGACACAATCATAGCTCACTGTAACCTCTCTCAGATTCAAGTGATCCTCTTGCCAAAATCTCCTGAGTAGCTAGGACTACAGGCATGTGCCACCATACTTAGCTGCTTATTATTATTATTATTATTTTGTAGAGACAGGGTCTCCTTGTTGGCCAGGATAATTTTGAACTCCTGCCCTCAGGTGATCCTCCTGTCTTGGCCTCCCAAAGCATTGGGATTACAAGTGTGAGACACTGTACCCCACCTAGCTCTTTATAAGTACCTGAGGTACAGAAAATATGCTGAATTGAATACATATTTTTCAAGGTGTGTTATAAAATTAAACAGTATTATTTCATAACATCTGACACAGATAATAGGTAACATGCAGTCTCAGAAACCCTGACTTGGTGTTAACATAATACAAAATTCAGGATAAAACTATCATGAGAAAAATGAGGCTTTAAGTTCAAACTGAAGTCTTTTGTTAACACGGTTCGGAAGAACTCTACTTACCATTTTGAACAGTTCTAAATATACTTGTTGCATTTTTCTGGTCTGGCAATAGGTGTTTATATATTACATCTATTTATCAGAAATTGTTTATCTTTTCATAGTACTTTTAAAATCAGTGATTTGGAAAGAAGGATATTGAGTGTCTAAAAGCCTATTTTTTTTTTTTTTTAGTATTTGCAAATACCTGGGAAGTGTGAGAAATCCATTTCACAAAGCTATACTTTTCTCCAACACTTAAACAGCTTCTGAGCTTAGCTGGTGCAATTAGATCAGAGACAGTGACAGAAGCAAGAAGTTTAAAGAGTGGCTCAATCAAACCACAAAACTAGGCAAGTGGAAAATTACATTTTGTTGCTTGGAATTAGGTAAGCTATTATCTGAATATGTATGCACATATTTATTTTCAGTGTTTATTAATTTGAAGTTCTTGACTTCTTGCTATAGCCCCTTATATACACAAGTTGGTATTTTGGTTTCATTTCTTTAAATCCTAGGTGGTACTTCTCAGAGAGTGAGGTTTTCTTCATCTAATTTTAATAACAATTAGTATGTATGACAGGTGCCTACTTGTGAACCCTAGTGTATTAGTCATGCTCCAAAGTAAAAATTATGTATGAGACCTCTGGAAGCATTGAAACTAAGCTAGAAAGCACTAACTCAAATGAATACAGGATTGATGTGCATACAGTCAGATAGCAATATGTAATGGATGATTCCGTTTTGATTATTTATGTGTCTTCATGCACAACTGGGATGTGCAGTAGACCAAACTGTTTAACTTGGAGTCCGCAGGGCCATGAACTGATTTGAGAAATCTATAAACTAGTTAAAATTGGTTGCAAAATTTGTGGCTATATACGCATATATGTACTTCTTGAAAGAGGAGCCTTTACTTTTAGCAGTTTCTCAAAGAGGCTTAAAGATCCCAGAAAACATTAAGAATCACTGTTTCAAACCTTAAGATAGCTGGTTTGGCATTTAGATATGGTCTCCCAAGATTAATGGGAAACACAGCTAATGCAAATTAAGACCAGATATGGGCGAGTGTGGCAAACATTGCCAATAGTCCTAAAGATCTTCAAAAGGGAAGAGAATACTAGCAACTGTTAATCTGCTACTATGAGTAAGGCACTGTCCTGTTTGCTTTTCACATCTCATTAAATCTTAACTATAATTCTTCGAAATGATTCTCCTTTACTCCATTTCACACTTGAAAAATCTGAGGGTCAGAACAATTACATATTAGCAAATTAGACCTTAACATTTATTGAGGCAATTATCATATACTGTGATCTTTACTAACCATTATGCCATGTATTATTTCATTTAACTCTCAGAGCAGCCCAGTGAGAAAAGTATTATTTTTATTTATAGATAAGTAAACTGAAATGTGTAAATTTACATACCTTACCCAAAACTATACCATACATAGTAGGAGCACAACCGACATGAAATCAAACAATAAATTAAACCAAATTATATGCCCATAATTACTATTTTATACCAGAGTTGACTCAAAAATTCATACTACTTTTGCTAAAGCACAACTCTTAATAAAGTAATAATTATAATTCACATTAATATTCTACTAAAATGATTTTATGTCTTAAAGGAGATTAACAGCAGGAGAAAATGAATTTCTTAGAATAAAACTTGTAAGATTTAAGCCAAACTCTAAAGATGAGAGATGACTTCAAGAGATTCATATATGCTTAGAACTTTAGAGTTAAAGACAAAGAATCTTCATACATTTCCGTCTAACCACTTTCTGATGCTGTGTCTCCTCTATTTTATCTCCACCAAGTCAGCAACCACCCCTTGTTTAAAATTCTTCATGGGTAGGAGACTCACTATCTCTCAAGATAGCCCATTATAACATTTAAAATTCTTAAAAGGATCTACACATGAAATAAAATCTTTTTTAAACTGGAATATAATTAAGTAAGCTAGGTAACCAAAGCTTAACTTCATTCAGAGCAGGTCAATGTTTTTTCTAATTTTCACTCTTGTTAAGCATCCAAATTCTCTTAGGTTTAGTGAATCTTCTTTTGTTTCAAGACTGTTTCTATTAACAGGAAATATAAGTTCAAAATGCCAAAGACCTGTATTCTTTGTTGTTGACTTCCAGCAGCAAGTGTATCCTTTTCTTGATTTTCTTATATCACATAAGACTTTCAAAAGTATCCCCACCCTGCTTTTCGCTGCCCTTGACATGATGTGTACACAATATTTCATTTATTCATCAAACACTTATTAAATTCCTTTCTTTGTAACAGGAACTCCATTAAAAGTTTAAGACATAAAAGTACATTTTCTTCTCTTACGGAGATCACAGTCTAGTGGAGGAGACATGTCAAAGGATCTGTGTCAGTGGAAATAATCGCTTCTCCATGGACTACAGAAGAATGTCTCCAAATCCAAGCTGTGCTCTCCCAGAAAGATGAGTTCTGGGATGTTAATTTGAGACTTTGTCCTTCCTAACATCTATCTTATCAAACCATGTCAGTCTTCTGTATTTGCCCTGGGTTCTATGACTTTTTCAGTCTTTGCTTCATGTCCTCTTGCAAAATCCAAGTTGACCGTCGCACTCTTTGTGCAGTTAGATGGCTTTCTTTGGGAAACTAATCCTTCTCTCACCCATCAGAATTCTTCTTGATTATAGAATCAGAATCACATTTGTGATAATATTCCATCATTTAGAAGCCTCATGACACATTCTGATTCATAACTCTTGTGTTTGTTTTGTTGACTTGAAAAATAAAAATCAGAAAAAGCATACTCTCTCTTCCTTCTAATTGACCCATTCCTTTCTCTAATGTTTTTCTGTGTCACAATTATCAGGGTCACCTTCAGATAATGGTAAATTGGCATATAACGAGTGAACAGACTAGGAAAAAATGTTGGCAAGGAATTAGGAAGAAAATAACCACAAATTATTATCAAGAATGTACTGTTTTCCCCAACATAAAGAGAAAACATAAAGAGTGAAAAATACTTTATGATTTTTAATCTATGTATTCAAGTATTGATCATCATTGGTCAGGGAATCTAATAATCTAGCAATACATTAAGATTTGCATTGATTTATTTTTACACATTTAAACCTTGAGGCTATGACCTTGTCCTTTTTTCACATAATACATTTGCAGCTCAAGCTTCCAGACAAGTACATAGCCTTCTATATCCTATGGCTCTGGCTATGCCATCTGACATATCTTTAATACGGAAGGGTCTATTATGCCATATTTAATGGCAAAAAAGCCTCCACTAGAAGTCTCACCATCATCTTCTTTTATATGTCACAACACTTTAAGTTTCAGAGAAAAATGTAGCTTTTTGTTCAATTAATAATAGTATATAGCAGTCTGGCTCCATCTACTATCTTCCAAATAACTGAAAGAGCTTTCATGAATATCATCCCAAAGATATGGAGGTATAGGTTTTATCGTTACCATTTTTTCTCTTGAAATATTCCTTTAACATTCCTATTCTCATTGTTTCTAAACTAGGCAACTGTCTTATCTCCCACAACCAGAAATGACATAATATTTTGCTCTTATCTCTCTTTTTCCGTTCCAAACATGTTGTTATCCAGTATCATCATCTGCCTTTTACAATAGTCCTCACACTGTATCATCATCACCATATTGTCAAAATCCTTTCACAGAAATGAATCTCCTTTAAAGAATCAGCTTTCAGTACTCTGCATTCTATATTTTGCCCATTAGATATTTCAAGCTGTATAATCTCATGAAAGTCACTGAATGACATCAATTTGCTTATTCTATGTTGACTACATTAAAATTAATAATAAGATATGTTTCTATATTTTTTAAATTAAAAATCATAATTAGGTTTGCTTTTTCATACTGCAGAGAAAATACAAAATCAAATTTCATTTCTTTGATTCAACCCCTCCTGACAGCTTATCCTTACTCTTAAATGTGTTAAGCATAAATGTGATACCTGGGAAAGAGTAATTTTCTATCCCCCTTTGTACCTTAACAGAACCTAGCTAAGGTGTATAGGCTTCAATTTCTATGTAAATTGTGGGTCAGTTGTCAAGTAAGCCAGAAAAAGAAGTTGTCTTCTGAGTCTAAAAGCTTATAACTTCTCCAAATCTCAATAGAATGTATTCTGTTTGTGAGCAGGCAAAGAATGGGTGAATGACGACAAAATAAGCTCCAAAAAGGAAGGCACTAAAGCAGGCAATCTGCTGTCATTAATGTGAGAGCTGTCAGGAACGTAGCTTATAATAACAGGAACAGATAGTGCTTTTTTCAAAGCCTGAACTTAAAGCTTCAACAGTAAGCAGGGAAATGACATTTACACTGAGATGAAAATTGCAGCCAATGACACTGTTCATTTATGTAAGATGGGTTTATTTTAGTTTTCGGAAATATAAATTGAAACCCTGTGTTTTCTCTTAGAAAGGCTGACTGCATAGAAAGTAAAACTTAAGACTTTCTGACATGTCAGGGAAATGTAAGGGCCATTTCAGGGCCTAAATATGAATATTAATGCAGTGCAAAGGTAAGCCTGTTTAACAGTATCATTTGCAAGTTCCCTTAAAAAGGCATTGCTTTAGAGGCAATGGGAAGTCCATAGGACAGGAAAGCCTTCCACACAGAAACAGACAGACACTCCCCTATTTTCCCTGAACATTAAACAGTTTCAAATAGCATACCCTAGGGGCAAGTGATGCATTTCATAAAACTAAAAAACTGAAAGAGAATTTGGGATGTCATTTTATTTTATTTCTCTTGGGACAAACAGATTATGGTTTTATCTTTTTGTACAAATTCCTAGAGTAGACGATCCTTCAATCCCTGTGGTATTATTTGAAAGCAGTCACTATCATTATCATAAAGAAGTTTGAAAGACCAACCCCCTAAACTCAAATCCTTCTATTTATTCAGTACATTAATAAGAAACTTTATTCAGTAGAAACTCAAAGCAATGATCAATCACCGCACTCTATACATTTGTATTTGCTCCTTCAATAATGCTGCCTAATACTCTCATAGCACCAATGATATTGGACAAAAGTTATTCTGTCTCTCTCACCCACTGGATGGAGCACTCTTTGATGGGAGATGGTGTGTCCTCCCAGTGCTTAGATCAATATTTGGAACACAACAGACATTCAATAAAGCTCAAATTTTTATGTTACATTTGTTACTTTATATACACTATATTTAGTATAAATACTTTCAAGTATTTCAGATATCAAGGGAAGCTATTTCAAAGTCTTTCTGAAATTCAGCAGCATGCTTTGCCAACAGGACCCAAAAAAATATTTTGTGATTAAACTAATAATGTGAAGTACAGTTGGTGAGTTGCTGTGCCATTCTTTTCAACATCTGTCAAGTTGTCATGTTATATTCTGCATATAGAACAGTCTTTGTGACTAAAGTACGGTCTATGATTGGGGTAATTTTAGGGGAATTAAGTGTTGCTCAGTACAAACCACACTATTTTTGTAAAACAACCCCCCTCTCCAGTTATAAGCCCCAGATATCGTAGAATGAAAGTGATCAAGGTAACTTTAACATTAAAAGAATGCAAATTTAGTAACAGCAGTAAAGAAATCTTTCTAAAAAAAACTGTTACTAATGTTAAAGTTGTTTCCAGAAAGTGTCTTCTTGCTTTAAAGACTGCAGCAATTCTCCCTTTACCACCTCTATCACCTGTATGACTTTGGCACTCTGAGTGGCTTGGACACGTCTCATTCCTGCCTTTAGCGTGAAATTCTCCGAACTGTAGCTCTACCATGCTCAAAATAGTTAGTTCATCCATTCAACTAATATTTTCTGATTTTTTTCTTGTATCAGACATATTTCTAGATATTGAACAACAAATTAAAAAGACAGGTTATTTTCTCTGGAGCTTACATCTGGCAAAGACAGATAAATGCATCTGCAATAAATATACAGTATGGTAGATGGTGACAAGTATTATGGAGAAAAAATACACAGGCTAATATAGGGTGACTGTATAAATTATTGTGCAAAATAGGAGACTTTTGAACATAAAAGAAAAAGGGAGTATTTAACACCATATAATGGAGTTCTAACATGGAGTAATAACACCTTGATAGTAGGCAAGAATCAGAACTGTCCAGATAAATATGAGGATAATATAGTTACAGCAGATGAGGGAGATGAGAAGAGCATTGGAATGCAAAGAAATGTCTTAATTTCTAGGGTCTACAGACCTGAATATTAGATAGCTAGCTAAAAGACATTGCATAGCAGGGTCTAGTTAGAGGATATTGTCCATAGTAACTCATTTAATCCTTATCACAACATTTTGAAGTAGGTGCTGGAAACATACCTTGGAAGCAGGGTTTTTCTAGGAATCTTCTCTTATTCCCTGGGGTTCTGTTGCCTCCTCTGGATCCATTTCTCTATTAACCTGAGGTGCTCATTTTATCTTTCTCTCTCAAGGAGCCCTCTTCATGTGATTCAATAAGACACCATGGTTGGTATGTTAAGTTAAAAGAAAGATGTTGAATTCTTACCATAATTATTGTGCTCGTATATTTTGGGATAATATTAGTTTTATGGATCTTCCTTTGTGATTAACGTTTTTGGAAGAAGTCTCTGGTGCTTCGGGCACAAAACTATGTTTACCTTTTCCCAATATCACTCTGTATTAAGATTCTGATGCATTATCCTCAATATTATATATATACTGTTTTCATATTTATGTATTTTTTAAAAAGATAAATACAGTGAAATGTCTGATAGGCTTATTTACATAATCAATTCTGTACCTTTTTCTGGAGTTATTTGCAAGGAGCAATATTCCTTAGAATATTTCTTCTAAATATAAATGATTTGGGGACATTATTTTCCAAAGTAGATAAGTACATGATTTATTTATATGAGTCACAGGATATTTGCTTATATAGTATAATTAAATCAATAAAAACACAATAAGCCAATAATTAAATAATAAATTATTTATAGTATTTTCAAATAAATATTTTGATAATATCCAGTGTTGTAATACTATCTTCACATGGGTGTGGGAATATTCTGTTAGTGTCAGTGTAACTATATTTATTTTAGAAAGAAATTTGATGCTACTTTTCAGAAATAGAAAAAAGTAAAGAGTTTATAATTTCTAATATAAGCACCTAAACACAGGGAAATTATCTGAAGGAAAATAAACAAATGATAGCTAATTGTATTGGCATAAATAAGCAAAAGCTGGAATAAATGAAATGTTCCAAACAAAAAGATCAATTAATTCATTATGTTCATTAACTCTATGGAAACTTTGTGAAAATAAAAAATGGTATTTTAGAAGGCTATATGCTATCAAAGAAAATAAGCCTGAAATTAAAATATTACATTTAAGGAAAATAAAATACAAAGTTTCATTTGTCATATAAGTATCTTATGTAAACCATAAGTATTAGTGGAAATTGCAGGAAAACATGGCAAAAAAAAATGAAGTAGATATATTAGAATCATGGGCTTATGCATTATTTTAAATAAATTATTAGAAGATTGTGTAATAAATAGATTTTTTTTAAAGTCACTGAGTACAAAACTTGTTCATGCTTTCTCAGGGTCACCACAAAGGTGATTTATGCTCCTTAAGTTTCTAGGGGCCATATACATAAAACAATCTCTTTATATTATACTTGGATTGGTATATGATCTTGTTTATTAGTTAACCACTTCAAACTTACACAGAATGAATTGGAAAAAGGGAGCAAGATTGAGCAGAAAGATTGTCATAGAGCGCGGATGAAATTTGTAACAAGTGTAGACTCTGATAAAGTGGTTTAATGAAAACATTTTTCAAGTAGAATTCTATGACTTGACATCTAGTCCATTTGTGTATTTTGAGGGATGTCTGAAAAAAATCTTTTGGTACCCTGAAGAGAGATGGATCCATGACACTGAAATAAATGCCTGTGATAGTTTTTTACTGGTAAAATTTGAAGGTTATTTGTGCCCTACAGCTCAGTTCTAAGTTTATCATACTGAAGCTATTATACCCTTTACTACAATGCTTCAAGTTGAAAGATTGTATATAATGTACACAATATATATATAAATATGTGTCTGTATAAAGTTGCCAATTCTTTGCAATAAGATATTTTTTTATTAAAAGCAAGATTAGAGAATTTAAGTAAGGAAGTTAAGACATTTTAAATGTATTATCTTTTCATAAAAATTATAACTTTTATCATTCAATAAGTAGAGAAAAAGTAGAATTCAATATGCAGAAAAAGTCTCTGTTTGCATATGTTCATTTAAGAAATGCTGCCTTATCAATATTGTACAGGAAACTGAAAAGATACTCTTTGCTTTTGTTCAAAGATAATAGATTTAGATGCTAACCTGTGAATAGAAAGTTTACTGCAAGATGTATGTAGATATATGTATGTATGTGTGTATTGTTAGGAGCATCGCTCATGTAAAGAGACCACCAGGCAGGTTTTGTGTGAGCAACACAGCTGTTTATTCACCTGGGTGTGGGTGGGCTGAGTCTGAAAAGAGAGTCAGCAGAGGGCAGTGGGATAAAAGTTGGTTTTATAGGTTTCGGGTAGGCAGTGGAAAGTTACAGAAGTTGCAGTTCGGGGAGGTTTTGGGCAGGGGATGTTACTGTAGGGGTGTCATGGGATGCATGATCACAAGGGTAGGGCCTATTACAAACAGGCTACAAGGGTAGGGGCTATTGCAAACATGGGATGCATAGTCACAAGCGTAGGGGCTATTACAAACAGTCGTGATCATAAGGGTGGGGGCTATCTGCTGCAAGCAGAGGGGAGGGTGTGGTAAATTACATAGTTACAGGGGTAGGGGTCTTGAGATATCTAATGTCTGGGGGGAAATTTTTGCAAGGATGTGCAGGAACAGTAGTTGAAGGTTGCAGGGGGAGAGCAATCAGTTGAGGCAGGAACCAGTTGTTTCACTTCTCTTTATGGCCATGTGGTTACTTCAGACTTTCTGGCTCCTGGAGACCGTCAGGAGGTGTACGTGCAGGTCATCAAGGCTCTAATGGTCAGGCTTGGACTTGGAGGCCTGACAGGTGTTTTGAGAAAAATATATTGGGTATATTTATATGTAGATGTTAATAATTTCTTTCAAAATATTTGTTAAATTTTAACAAATTTCATAGGCCTTGTGCCTTTAAAGTGTCTTTATTTTCTAAAGGGTACTAAAGTCTGTCAACTTCAGCAAAGCCTCTGCAAGATTAATAATGATTAAGCACCCATCTGCTCCAGTATTTGAGGTTTTATGAAGATAGTAGACAGAGGGAATAAACTGTTTCTGTGTTGTGAAAGTCTTGGGTGAAACAGACTAGTCTAACTCAGTTGGGTCTTACTCATCTGACCATCAACCTGGAGAGAAGTTATTTAGGGGGACTTTTTCTTTAAGATAATCTCAGTTATCTTGAAGCCAATCTCAGTTAATATGAAGCCAATTTGTAACTAATGACTCTCCTTCAATTAAGAAATCCAATCATAGTCAAGCTCTGGTTCAGAAAAGATTATTAATACCATGTTTGCATTCATCGCTGATCCCTTCATCAATGTTTTATATGTCCAGAGCATGGGAGTAGAAAATTGGCAAGGTTGGGGGAATTGGTTAAATGGGTACCATTTTTGTATTTTCATTCTTTGCATGCAGCCTTTGTTCAATAGTTAGTAGGTCAATCAGGACAATGTTACAATACCTCCCACCCCATAACCTCAAAAACAATAATCATATGTTCAGCATTCCAACCAGAGTGAAGATCATCAAGACAATAATCATGAGAATAAACTCCATAGAAACTGGTTAGAGTGCCACTGAATGTATTTGTATCAGGAAATGATTTATACATGTATCACTGTATTATAAAACATTTTGCTATAAAATTAACATCAATGTTTATGTACAATTTGAGATAAATAACCGGTAAGCAAGCAAAATTAAAAGTTCAAAGTAAATCAGTACTTTTGATGTAATAGGAATAATGGCTTTCCAATATGTTTAGCATACAGATATAAGCTTTACTAGCAAGAACATTTACTTAGTCTTTTCTATTAGGTTTTATTGCTACATTCATTGTACAATAATAATAAAACCTTGTTGGGACTTTATGACCAAATAAAATGTACTGCTAAATGAATCACCTAACAATAATGCTTGATGGGTGATGGCAATCACATATTAAGGATCTTAGCAAATATATCTGATCAATAAATAGACGGCTGTTTCCTAAACACTACGTTAGGCACAATGGCATCATAAAAGATATAACTATATTAAACACAGTCTATCATATTGAGGGCATACTATAAAAATACATCTAATTTCTCAAATAATATATTATAAGTGATACATTATGTTATAGATAATAGATTATAAAGGAGTTCCTAATACTTGTGTAGTAAAAGTGTGGTTAATAAGAAAGAGTGTTTTGAGTTAGGCTTTAGTGAATGATAAAAAATTGGAGCACTAAAAGGAGAAAAAAGGGCATTAGAAGTGGGGTGCAGTGACTCGCCTATAATCCCAGCAATTTGGGAGGCCAAAGAGGGCTGATCACCTGAGATCAGGAATTTGAGACCAGCCTGACCAACATGGTGACACCCCATCTCTACCAAAAACACAAAAATTAGCTGGGCGTGGTGGCGCGTGCCTGTAATACCCAGCTACTCAGGAGGCTGAGCAGGTATAATCACGTGAATCCGGGAGGTAGAGGTTGCAGCGAGCCTAGATGGCACCACTGCACTCCAGCCTGGGTGACAGAGTAAGAATAAAAACAGGCATTAGGGTGTACTATGGGCAGAGTCCATGGACATTTGACAGACTGGGAGAGTTTTGCAGTAGAAAAACCAAAAAAAGTAATGTAAGGAACCAAGGTGAATGAAAAATATAAGAAACCTAATATGAATATTAGTAGGCACCAAAAAGGAAATCTAGGGAATCTAAATTATATGAAAATATGTTCAACCTCATTATGAAGTGAGTAATGAAACTAAAACAATTCTGATATTCTCTTGCAAATATTATTTTAGCAAAAATTAGAGTATTGAGTAATAACAAATATTAGTAAGAATGTTCACAAGCAGGCACGCTGACTGCAATGACTGTAGGGGCAATGACTCTGGGGTGGAAGACGCTGAAAGAAAGGGGCAAATACAGGGAGAAAACAATTGCCCAACTTCTTCCAGGGAATGTAGATGAAAACAGATAGACACATTACTGATGGGAAGGTAGGCTAGCGTGGCCATTTTGAGAATTAGTGAAATAACATTAGCTACATTTTATCACCAAGAAATTCAAATTCACTTAGTTTTATACCTCAGAGAAGCTAGTACACAAATACAAATAAGCCTTCGGTGGTGGTTATTTTTTGACAGCAGAGACTTGAAAGTAATTTAAAGCATCTACATAAGAAATGTATTATAGAACTGAATAAAGTGAAATGTGAAGGAAAACTTGTGAAGCATCTGATAAACAATGTGAACATTCTCGTAATGCTTACATGTATATCGTCTTGAAACAAAAGAAGAAAAAACTATCAGATTTTTAGTACAATTCAATTTATTTAAATTTAAATACATGTATAAAACAGTACTATAATTTTCAAAGGTACAGACATATTTCAAAGATACATATTGTCTAAGGTACATATCCAGAGATATTAGTAAACACAAAGAGTAAATACTTATAGTGGTAAGAGGTTAAATTGAAGTACAATCCTGGAATGAAAGAAAAAAAAAACAAAACAAAAAACTGAGAGAGGGATCTGACAGACTGCAGTTGAAAGGGATGTAAACTGGGGAGCACTCAGCTCTCTGTATCTGGGCCCCCAAAATGGGAGGCCAGCCGGCAAACCTCTGTTTTCTTCCCATAAAATTATTGCTCTGTTCAAAAGAAATCAAATCTGCTTTAATATTATCTTATGTTTTCTAACAAGTACTTTGTAAGATGAGTTAAATCATCAGGATAACTAGTTGGGAGCATACACCATTTGTAGTATTCTGTTTTTAAATATAGATCTGAGAAAAGGGGGAAAATGGGTAAAGAGTGTGCACTTCTGTGGGACCAATGACACTGTAGTAGAAGATGCTGAAAGAAAGGGTCCAATGCAGGGAGGAAAAGCAATTGCTCAACTTCTTCCAGGGAATGTCAATGAAAACAGATAGACACAATGGGGAGAAAATCTGGAGCAGATAAGTCTGTGACTTTAAGCCCTTTCTGCTTTCCGTGTGCATATTAAAAGGTTACATGGAAGATTGCTGGCTGCGAAGAAAAGCTTTTCTCTCTCAAACTGTTGTGTTGTGCTTGGTTTAAGACACAGTAGAAGCTTCTACCAGGTTCCTCTCACCTGCATATAGTTGGCATGAGTGAAAAAATAAGAGCTTTTCACTTTGCCTTGGGTTATGATCTTAAATAGAAAATGGAGGTCACCAAAGTGGGAATGGGAAGAGGTAAAGGGGTGTATAAAGAGAATATTGTTTTCCCTTCTTGCCCTTACATAGTAACCCTCAGGTCCTTGGCTGAGTCTCAAGAGAAGATGAACACAAAGTTCAGACTTTTGGAAGTAGCCACCACAAGATGGTTGCCTGGGAGAAAACTGGAGAGTTGAAACTTGGTTTAACTCCAGTATGATGATGTAAGTTGACACTCTGAGCTTTCTACTGGTCAAGAATTGATGGGCTGACCCCATGCCGAGCAAGTGGATGGCTCTTGAGAAAAATTTACCTTATGGCTTACAGGGAGCTGAGAGGGTGGCACAGTGAGGAAGGTAAATCAGTGTTTCTCCTTTTCATCCCAGGCTCTGAGACTGTTTACCAAGATTGCTTTCTTTTAAATCAGAAAAACACTGATGATGCTGTCATCAGCCACTTTAATCTCTCAGTCTCCAGATCTGACTGTTATCTAAGGACTGGCATGATGACCTACTTCAAGTTCTTCTTTGGGCACCTGCCCCACTCCAATCCATCCCTAGAGCATTTCGTGGACCATGCTCTCTTCCCTTTAAGCCCCTTACTTGGCTCTTGGTCTAAAATTTCATCCTCTACTTCAACCCCCAACACAATCCCCCATTCTTACCATATTGATTTTGCTGCAGTGGATAATTGTCGATGCTGCTCTCCTGCTTCCCAAGCATTTGGGGAGTTGTGAAAATATTATGTTGATTTTTTAAGGAGGGGCATTAAGGGGAAATGAACATTGAGAATTCAGCACATAAGGTATTATTTTATCTAAAAGCAAGAGACAAAGGCAGAGAAATTCAACAATATGTGGTGATATGGAAAAGTGTCAAATTAGCTGTATTTATATTCTGGAGAACAACCAAAATGATGATGATGTCAAAATTATTTAAAAAACAGAAAATTAATGTCAGATAGTGTATCTTTCATTTATACATACTAATTGATTTTAAAATAGTTTCCCACCCCTTTTCTTGGATCCTCTTTCCTTCAGCTGATCTATGAACTGTTTTTAATAAGATGAATGACCAGAACTCCCAATACTGCTTGAGTAGACTCTTGCTATGTCACTGCGAAAAGAGGCTGTGAAGACACTGAACTCAAACCGTCACAAAAGAACGGTATGATTATTGACTTTCAAGTGAGTTTCTTACAATTCTATACCTAATTACTATGCCGTACAATAATGATTATGTAGACCATTAAATGTTTCATTAACATTTTATGTCTTTTATTTGATTAGTACAGCAGATTCTACTCGTGTGTGCTCTGTGTGCATAGCTTATTAAACATGCAACGTGACTTTTTGCCCACAGAGCTTGATCTCCCCTGGTTTAGACATATAATTGAACAATATGTAGTCTTTTTTAAAAAATAAATCTTGTTTTTTATAGCCTATGTTGGAGTGTAGATCGGAACTACCAGAAAAAAGTTAACAGAAATTTCATAATAGAATGTAATAAATACTAACATAAGTATTTTTAGAAAATGAATACTTTGGGTATTTTGATAGATGGATTGAGTCTTTTGGAAAATCAGCTCCAGAACTTACCAGCATGTAGGGTGAGTAAGAACATTGTCATTCTGAGTTACACAGTTCAGTTAATTTTAGGGTGTGTTAGCTGGCAGCATGCATTAACAGTGGTGACAACAAATAGAAGCATGTCCTTCTAAACTGCATAAGGCAAACTTGGCTTGAGAACTTTATAATACTTTATTCCCTTTAACAAGTATAAAAGATACAACTCTATTTTACAGATAAAAATTTTTCATGTACTTGATGTTGATTTTATGTAATTCACTTGTGATTGTAAATTTCAATCAGGGCTCAACATCCATTTGTTTATTAGAACCACACCAATCACTGCCAAATATAAGTTGTTTTAAGATGATGAATTAAAATTGAGATTAAACAATTTGCATTGTTAAATTAGCAGTTTAATGAAGATTATATGTGAAACCTCAGCTTTTAAAACCTAATTCTGCTTAGCCTTTGAATTTTGTAAATTTGACATAATGAATCTGCAACCTTTTACTCATTTCCTAAATTTAGTTATTTTGAATTCTCTATTTCTCAGTTATTCTGTCATTCTGTTTTGCCAATTTGTTGATGTTCTCAGTTTCTTCAGAAGAGCTTTAGTTTCTCATCTAATAGTTTCAGATCTCCTGTGAACTTTCTCTTTTCTCATGCATTCTCATTTTCATCACTATTTGACTTGTACTAGAATTTATCACTCTCTATAGCCAGACGTGCTTTTTCTTCTTCTTTCTTTTTTCTTTTTTTGACTTGGCCACTTGTAACAATAAAAATAGGAGTTATTTAATTTCTTGCAATCCAAAACATCTCTTTCCTAACATTGTCACATATCTTGTAATGATGTAAATTTCATTTGTTGAAACATTAGGAAAATAGTTTGCAAATAAGGAAATTCAGAACTTGACTTTTTTTAAAGAATTTCAAAAGAAAATGTATACAAGTGCATTACTGTCTGGCTTTTTATTCTTAAATAACAATATAAGGGTATACTGGATACTTAAATACTAAAGAATATAATCATAAGAAGATAAAAACGACAACACATACTTTCCTTGTAGAACTTTAAGTAGTTAGCAGTTCAGGATTAATATATAAAAAAAAGACTATTTATTGACTGTGATAATTAATTTTAAGTGAATTTACTACACCATAGTGACAGCTGTTTAGTTAAACTTTCATCTAGATTTTGTTATATTAAGATGTGGTTAGCATTTAAAAATCAGTTGACTTTAAATAAAGTGGATTATCCCTCATAATGTGCATGGGCCTCGTCCAATAAGTTTAAGTCCTTAAGAGAAAAGACTGAGGTTTCCTGAAAAATAGTGGATCCTGCTTCTCTTCTGCAACATAGAAATTCTACCTGAGTTTCTGGCTTTTAGACAAAAGACTGCAATTTCAAGTTTTATCTGAATCTCTAGCCTGCTGACTTGCCATACGGCTTTTAGACTTGCCAGTTGCCAACACTCACAACTGTACAAGCCAATTCCTCAAAATAGATCTATGTATGTATGTATGTGTGTATGTATGTATGTATGTGTGTATCTATCTATCTATCTTCTAGCTAGCTAACCATCCAGCTAGCCATCCATCATGTATCCATCTCTCCATCCATTATCCATCCTACTAGTTTTCTTGGGAATTTTGACTAATATAATTGTACTATAGAATCTTCCAAAATTTATCATAAAAGAAACAGTAGTTAACCAGATCATAGTTAGTTACAGTTAAGATACAAGGAGATGGCTTCTTTCTTTACAAGGTAACCTCTCACTTAAGAACAAATCATTTTCTAAAAAAAAGACCTTAATTAGAACCATTTTTATCAAGGGCTCATTAACATGGATATTTTTAATTTTCCTCTAAAATGTATGTTGCACCAATAGAGAAGACATCTTGTGAGGTTCACTCAGCCCATGATTCATTTTATTTTTCCTGAAAATTTCCTTCCCATCCCATCTGGTTAGACCACTTCCTGTCATGTGTCCACTGTGTGAAGCTGACCTCTGGTCATTGTTTATTTGACCAGAAATGGACACTGGATTCAGGCTAGATTCACTAGGCCTTCTTTCTTTAGATCTGTAGGTGGCTTTGAAATCTAGTTTGCCTTGGTTAGTCTTGTAAATAAAGAAAATGCTCATTTCATAGTAAAAGGAGACTTGAAACAAGTAAACATGTAATAACAACAACAACTTCTCAAGGCCCAGAAAGACAGGGAGAAAGCAAGGTCCTAAAAATAAAATTAATAATAATGAGGTTCAGTTCCTGAAGACGTTTAAATATATGTCTTTCTTCAGATTCCATGAAATAGCTCAGTAGCCTTACACTAAATACCCATCTCGTTTTCACACACCTCCTACTTCTCTGCTTTTTTCTTCTTCGGGTTAATTTGAATGGCTTAATCACAAGAGCTACGATTAAGAAAGACAACCCATTTCTTTCTGATAAAATCAACTGTGAGGTTGTTTTTCATTTGTTGCCTTATATTTGTATTCTTAAACACTCTGAAGAGATAAATTAATTTTTTTAAATTTACTATCACTTTATGAATCACATCATTATTTTGCCTAACAGCACTGATGTATTACCTAACAACTCAAATGATATCAAATTATAAGTTTTTATTTTTATTGATTGTTTTAATTAAAATCTTAAGAATAAAGGATCACAAATAAAATTGTTGAAATTCTGGAATTCATTATATTGTAGAATAGCTGCAAATAACCCAAAACATGCTAACGGGGAAAATTATTCAAAACAATTAGTATAGAAAATTAATTAAGGAAAGACATATGGTGATAAGGTCTTCATTTTGGAAGCAGTTGAGGTAGAAGTAGAATGTGAGAGATGATGGTAAATATTTCTTATCAAGTCTTCTGGATCTTATCTAATCTGAGTCAATCTCGTGTTGGCTAAAAAAGGACCTTTACTATGGTCAATGAGTGGGCTCAGTAGGAGCAGTTCAAGTAAGTACAGGTTTACGGTATATCAACTTCAGAGATACATAGGTTTATGAGATATAAAGTAAATACCCTGTGTAATTACCCAGTTTATCTATTGTATCAGTTTATTCAACTGACACTTTTTATAGTCCACCAAACACTGACCTGTGCATCTACAATATAGAGATTTGTATCAGGAATTATCCTTCTGTCCCTAATATATAATTTTCTTTTATGACAAAAGTTCAAAAAAACTTTACTCTTTCCCAGAAAATATGTCTCATCTAGGAAAAGCAATAAGAAAGTGTTTGGAAAGCATGCTATAGGAGAGACAATTCTTAGTATTCCAGACAGGAAGTAATATAATGATATTAATGTATGCAAAATTTAGGGATGAATAACTTTAGGTAGTAAATTTGTCATTTCACATTTATGTGACAAAATTTTCAATGAGCCAGTCTGATCTGTATGTTTCTAAATAATAATTACCCTGATGTTGGATATATTTAGCTGATTAGTATATGAAAATCTCTTTAAAATATTTCACAAATGCTTCATCATTTCCTAGGTTGAATCTGCTAACCAGAAATGCATTTACATTTACTAAAAAGGCATCTTCTAAATATGTTCCTAAATGCACGGTCTTGGCTGCTTGCCTCTTTTAAAAATCTTTGTATTTATAGGGTGTCTATCATCTACATTTAAATGAAGATGACTGTATTAGTCTGTTATCACAATGCTATAAGAAAAATACCCGAGACTGAGTAATTTATAAAGGAAAGAGGTTTAATTGCCTCACAGATCTGCATGGATGGGGAGGCCTCAGGAAACTTAAAATTATGGCAGACAGCAAAGGGAAAGCAAGGACCTTCTTCACAAGGCAGCAGGAGAGAGTGAGCAAGAGCAGGGAAAACTGCATTATAAAACAGTAACACCTCATTAGAACTCACAAGAACAACATGGGGGAAACCGCCCCCATGATCCAATCACCTCCTACCTGGTCTCTCTCTGAATAGGTGGGGCTTATGAAGATTACAATTTGAGATGAGCTTTGGGTGGGGACACAAAGCCCAACCCTATCAATGCCTATGTAGCACTGAATAATAACTTGTTCTTCATTAATATGGCTTTGGTAATCTGTTTCTTTGTACTATGACAACTACAGTATCAAGCATTTCCTGTGCAACTCACTGCAGATCAGTATAGTTGAATCTAATGTAAGTATCCTTATAAATTCTAAGTGAAAGGAGGTGGTATCAAAAGCTTTGTCCAATTACAGTATCTGTGATTAAATGAAGAGCAATGTTGAGTACAATATGTCATCTGCTATACAGACGTGTCTTACACACCTGCTCCCATCTCCCTGAGCCCACAGCTTAGTCTTTCCAGAAAGATCTTCAATTACAAAATGAAAAGAGCTTAGAGTGGTTTGCATAATTCTTTCTGTGGGATTCAAGGGCAACCAAATAGATGGGCACAAGACATAGGAGAAATTGGTTATTTTGAATGCAGTGGTCCTGCATTGGTATGCTGTAGGTAAGTGTATACAATGGATGGTGCTAATGACTACAGAGTGGTGGTATTGGGTGTGATGAGATGCCTTCAGTGTGGATGGCAGCAGTTAGGGTTTCCGTATAACCATTTTTGCCATATCAGTTTCCATTCATTGAGTTTTCTTGGGAGAATGGCATGGTTTTGGAGCTTTTAGGCTGTGCCATTGCAGCAGCTCTCACAACTCTGGTAGCAATAAGAGCCATCATTCAGGTCACTGTGACTACAGGACTAGTAAGATAAAGCAGCAGCCCTAGTAGCAGGAGGGTAGGTTTCTTCATGAGACGTCAAGAAAGCAGGGCCTACTAAATGAACTTCAGTTTTTTAACTAGTTCTTTCATCTGCCACAGCTTACATATCACTTCCTTAGAAAAGCCTTTCCCAAACCTCAGAGGTACATCTGCAGCACTCTGTTTTACTCCTTCAATGAATGAATTATACTTTTACTTGTTCATTGCTGCCTCTCCTTCTAGTTTATAAGAAGTAGGAGAACAGTTATCTGGCTGATAGTCTTTACTGTTGTATCCCCAAAGCCTGGCATATAACATAAGCTTAAAATTTGTTTTTTGAATAAATAAAAAGATATCATAGCCGACCAATAGCAATGTCCCTAGAAGTCTTCTATATGCAATTAAGACACAATGCCACCTTGAATATAATATGTTATAGTTCTATTTCTATTTCTTTTTCTTTCTTTTTTTTTTGAGATAGAGTTTTGCTCTTGTCACTCAGGCTGGAGTGCAATGGCATGGTTTCAGCTACTGTAACCTCTGCCTCCTGGGTTCAAGCAATTCTCCTGACTCAGCCTCCAAAACAGCCAGTATTATAGGTGCCTGCCACCAAAGCTGGCTAATTTTTTGTACTTTTTAGTAGAGACGGGGTTTTACCATGTTGGTCAGGCTGGTCTTGAACGCCTGACTTCAGGTGATCCACCTGCTTTGCTCTCCCAAAGTGCTGGAATTACAGTCCTGAGCCACCACACCTGTCCAGTTCTATTTCTTAATTAGCGAGAGATGGAGGAAGCCCTGGGAAATACATAAAACTATGTCCTCAATTAGGGTTCATGCATACATACATTTTGGAATGGTCTGATATATAGATGTCAACAAAGATATTGAGAGAGAACAATGGTGGAACTGTAGCAACAGTTGGATGGCTGCAAGACCTAACTTATCCACTGTGTAAAATTGCCTTTACCGAAACATTCCCTGGGCTCTAATTTAAGTGAGTTTTACATGATATTAGATATACAAATTGTTCCTAAATCTGTTGAAAGAACTTTTATTCACGCCAAGAGAAAGGACTACATCTTTTCTTATCTGTAAATCTCTAGAAATGTCTATGTATGTGGGTAGGCAGAGAACAGTCTCATACATAATCAAAGTTGCTCTTTATTTTAATTGACTAACGATTTTTCCCTTTACTGGTGCTGTTTTTCCCTGACTTTGTAATGCATGCCTCATACGATGCTAGTCCCTCAGATGCTAACGATGAGGGAAACCAAACATAATTTTTGCCAAAGAACTTGTTCTAGCAGACGAGACAGACATAAAAACAGACCATTTCAAGCCTAACTGATAAGTGCTGTGGGCAAAATAAGAATAGAGGATTCTGGAAACAGAGAAAGGTCATCCATTGCATTACCATGGAGGGTTTCTCAGAGGAAGTGGCATCTAAGGCGAGACCCAAGAATGAGTAGTAGGATGTTACAAGGTCCAAGCAGAGGGCAAATTCAATGGTGAACACGGCATGGTTTATTGAAGAAATACCAGTTGTTCAGTATAGCTAATTGACAGTACAAGGTCAGAAGTGGCAAAGACAGTAGTGAGGATTGATTATAAACAAGCCAGATCATAAGGGTATTGGATGCTGTGGCAAGAGACTGAACTTTATCTTGGAAGCATGAGAGAGCTATTAAGCGTTTTGTTTTTTTTTTTTTCTTTTTTTTTTCCCCTTGGACACGTCTTTATCAGCATATTAAGCATTTTAATTGGGAAATGATAGTATCAGTTTTACATTTTAAAACTATGACTCTGGCTGTAGATAGTGTAAAAAGATTAGAGGCTTGAAGACTGAAGGGAGGGAGACAAGGTTGGAAGCTTGCAGCAAAGTTGTAATAATACCAGTGACAAATGAGAGTGGTCTGAATGCCAAGAGAGAGGATGGCAAACTCAAAAAAGAAGTAGCAGCCTTAGAGAGCTGTTAAGGACTTGGTGATTGATTTGAGAGATGAGATGAGGCAGAGGGAAAATTCCTGTTTAGGTAACTGGGTAAATAAAAGCATTCTTGCTCTGCATAAGGAGAATTCACATGGCTGTGAACAAAGTTACCCCATGGCTAGGTATGTGTGCGTTGCAAACCTGCTACACTATATGGGCACAAAAAGATGCTAATAGGAAACTTTCATGGTGCTGAGTGGGAAGGCTTCTGTTTTCCACAGTTTTTCCAGTAACAACCATAGCCATAAAACTGTCTACTGACTTAAGGGGGACAGATCACCAGGAGCACTTTGTAGAACCACCCCAGCCTATGTCTGTAGCATCAATTTTACTTCCACAAGCTCTTAAGAAACTAAGCCCCTTAACTGAGCACACTGCTTTCTGGTGTTCTTTTCCTTCCTTTCCATGTCAGGGATACTACTGTGACTGGAAGTAAGGTTGATGTCCTCTTTTCTTCTCATGACCAACCTCATATCATGTCCCTACTGCTTCTTTAAAATGACATTTACTATAGTCTAAATGTTTGTGTTTCCCTCAATATCATAGGTTGAAATCCTAACACCTGAGGTGATGATATGAAAAGGTGAGGTCTTTGGGGTGTGATGAGATCATACAGGTGGAGCCTTAATGAATGGGATTAGTGCTATTATAAGGAAAGGTCCTAGGGAGCTTATTTGCCTTTTCCATTATACATGAGTTGTGAGAACACAGCATGAAAGGGTAATTCTATGAACAGGAAGTGGACCCTCACCAGACACTGAATCTCATGGCACCTTAAGTTCTTTGAAACCAGTGAGAACAAAGACACAGCATACAAGAATCTTTGGGACACAGCTAAAGCAGGCTTTAGAGGGAAATTTATAGCACTAAATGCCCACAGTAGAAAGCAGGAAAGATCTAAAATAAACACCCTAACATCACAATTAAAAGAACTAGAGAAGCAAGAGCAAACAAATTCAAAAGCTAACAGAAGAAATAACTAAGTTCAGAGCAGAACCGAAGGAGATAGAGATATGAAAAAAATCCTTAAAAAAACTCAGTGAATCCAGGATCTGGTTTTTTGAAAAGATTAACAAAATAGGTCAATCACTAGCCAGACTAATAAAGAAGAAAAAAGAGAAGAATCAAATAGACTTAATTAAAAAATGATAAAGGGGTTATAACCACTGATCCCACAGAAATACAGACTACCATAAGAGAATACTATAAACACCTCTACGCAAATAAACTAAAAATCTAGAATAAATGGATGAATTATTGAACACATACACCCTCCCAAGACTAAACCAGGAAGAAGTTGAATCCCTGAGTAGACCAATAACAAGTTCTGAAATTAGGCATTAATTAATAGCCTACCAACTGAAAAAAGTCCAGAACCAGTCTGATTTACAACCGAATTCTATGAGAGATACAAAGAGGAGCTGGTACCATTTCTTCTAAAACTATTCCAAGCAATAGAAAAAGAGGGACTCCTCCCTAACTCTTTTTATGAGGCCAATATCATCCTGATACCAAAACCTGGCAGAGACACAATAGAAAAAGAAAATTTCAGGTCAATATCCCTGATGAACATTGAAGCAAAAATCCTCAATAAAATATTGGCAAACAGAATCCAGCAGTGCATTAAAAAGCTTATCCACCATAATCAAGTCAGCTTCATCCCTGGGATCCAAGGCTGGTTCAACATATACAAGTCAATAAACGTAATCTATCACATAAACAGAACCAATGACAAAAATTGCATGATTATCTCAATAGATGCAGAAAAGGTCTTCAATAAAATTCAACATCTCTTCGTACCAAAAACACTCAATAAACCAGGCATTCATGAAATTTATCTCATGATAATAAGACATATTTATTACAAACCCACAGACAATAACCTACTGAATATGCAAAAGCTGGAAGATTTCCCTTTGAAAACTGGCACAAAACAAGGATGCCCTCTCTTACCACTTCTATTCAACATAGTATTGGAAATTCTGGCCGTGGCAATCAGACAAGAGAAAAAAATACAGAGTATTCAAATAGTGAGAGAGGAAGTCAAATTATCTCCATTTGTGGATGACATGATTGTATATTTAGAAAGCCCCATCATCCCAGCCCAAAAACTCCTTAAGCTGATAAGCAACTTTAGCAAATTCTCAGGATACAAAATCAATGTGCAAAAATCACAAGCATTCCTATACATCAGTAATAGACAAACAGAGAGCCCAAATCATGAGTGAACTCCTATTTCCAATTGCTTCAAAGAGGATAAAATATGTGTGAATACATCTTAAAAGGGACATGAAAGACCTCTTCAAGGAGGACTGTAATTCACTTCTCAAGGAAATATGAGAGGACACAAACAAAAAGAAAAACATTCCATGCTTACAGATATGAAGAATCAAAATGGTCATACTGCGCAAAATAGTTTATAATTCAATGCTAGCCCTAACAGTCTTTCACTGACTTTCTTCACAGAATTCAAAAAATCTACTTTAAATTTTGTATGGAACCAAGAGGGTGCCCATATAGCAAAGAAATTCCTAAGCAAAAAAAAAAAAAAAAAAAAAAAAAAAAGCTGGAGGCATCACACTACCTGACTTTGAATTATACCACAAGTCTACAGTAGACAAAATGGCTTAGTACTTGTGGCAAAACAAATATATAGACCAATGAAACAGAACATAGGCCTCAGAAATAATGCCGCACATCTACAACCATCTGATCTTTGGCAAACCTGACAATAACAAGCAATGGGTAAGGATTCTTTATTTAATAAATGGTATTGGGAAAACTGGCTAGCCCTATTTAGAAAACTGAAACTGGACACCTTCATTATGTCTTATACAAAAATTAACTCAACATGGACTAAAGATTTAAGTGTAAGACCTAAAACCAAAAAAGCCCTAGAAGAAAACCTAGGCAATACCATTCAGGACAGAGGCATGGGCAAAGACTTCATGACTAAAACACAAAAAGCAGTTGCAACAGAAGCCAAAACTGACAAACGGGATCTAATTAAACTAAAGAGCTTCTCCACAGAAAAAGAAAGATCATCGGAGTGAACAGACAAACTATAGTTTGGGAGAAAATTGTTTGCAATCTTTCCATCTGACAAAGGGCAAGTATCCAGAATCTACAAAGAACTTAAATAAATTTAAAAGAAATAAAAACATCAAAAAGTAAGCAACAGATATGAATAGACACTCATTTATGTGGACAACAAACATATGAAAAAAACTCATCATCACTGGTCGTTGGAGAAATGCAAATCAAAATCACAATGAGATATTATCTCACACTTTTAATAAAGGCAATCATTAAAAGTCAGGAAACAGCAGATGCTGGAGAGGATGTGAAGAAATAGGAACGCCTTTACACTGTTGGTGGATGTGTAAATTATTTCAAACATTATGGAAGACAGTGTGGCAGTTTCTCAAGGATCTAGAACCAGAAATACCATTTGATCCAGCAATCCCATTTCTAGGTGTATACCCAAAGGATTATAAATCATTCTACTATAAAGACACATGCACACGTATGTTTATTGCAACACTGTTCACAATAGCAAAGACTTGGAACTGACCCAAATGCCCATCAACAATAGACTGGATAGAGAAATTTGGCACATATACACCACGGAGTACTAGGCAGCCATAAAAACCAATGAATTCATGTCCTTTGCAGGGATATGGATGAAGCTGGAAACCATCATTCTCAGCAAACTAACATAGTAACAGAAAACAAAACACTGCATATTGTCACTCATAAGCAGGAGTTGAACAATGGGAACATATGGGCATAGGGAGGGGAACCTTACAGACTGGGGCCTATAGTGGAGGGGGGAGGTAGGGGAGGGATAATATTTGGAGAAATATCTAATGTAGGTGACAGGTTGATGGATGCAGCAAATCACCATGGCACATAGATATCTACGTAACAAACCTGCATGTTCTGCACATGTATCCCAGAGCTTAAGTATAATAAAAAAGAAAGAAAGAAAGAAAGAAAGAAAGAAAGAAAGAAAGAAAGAAAGAAAGAAAGAAAGAAAGAAAGAAAGAAAAGAAAGAAGGAAAGAAGAAAGAAAGAAAAAGAAAGAAAGAAAGAAAGAAAGAAAGAAAGAAAGAAAGAAAGAAAGAAAGAAAGAAAGAAGAGAGAAAGAAAGAGAAGAAAGAAAGAAAGAAAGAAAGAAGAAAGAAATAAAGAAAGAAAGAAAGAAGAAAGAAAGAAGAAAGGAAGGAAGGAAGGAAGAAAGGAAAAGTATCCACTCTGGTATTTTGTCCAGAATTATATAAGGCACCCAACACTTCTTGCTACAGTTATATGGAAACCCTATAGCATTCTTTGAGGATTTGACATCAGACTTCCTTTCAATCTTTCCAGATGAAATCCGTCATCAGTCTTGACAATTTTAATACCCACATAAATGATACTTTGAATAGCTTGTCCTCTCAGTTCATTGATTTTATCTCCCCAGATAATCTTGCTACCAGTCTTCCTCAGTCACGCTTTCAGTTACTCTGGAGCTTTTTGTTACTCATAACTAGTTCTTGCTCATCATCTGAGGCATTACTATCTTTCACCACCACCCCCTGTCTGTCGTTCAGCTCACTATTTCTAGTTCCCCAAACCCCAGAACTAGAAATTCCAGAGAGGGAGGGGAGCGGGGGAGAGAGAGAGAAATTTATTAAAGAAAATGGCTTAAGTAATTGTGGAGGGTGCCTTATCAAGTCCAAAGTGTGCAGGGTAGGTAGTCAGGAAAGGAAGATCATGCCAGGAAAAGAAGATTATGTGCACTATAGCTCCACGGGCATGAAGTTGTTACCTTCAGGCAGAAATGCTCCCATCTCTCAGAAAAGCCTCAACTTTGATTTAAAGGCTTTCTGACTCATTGTCAGGCTCATCCAGAATAATAATCCTTACATAAAGTCAACTGAGTAGTGGCTTTAGTTACATCTGCACAGTTTCTTCAGAGGAGCTTCTACATTACTGTTTATTAAATATCTGGGGATCATAACATAGCTAAGTTGACATGTCATAAAGCCATTACAGTCACTTATTTAGAAAGACCTTTCATTATCATCATGGCCATATTAAGACTCTACTAATCTCATTCTCTGTTATCCGTAACTACGTCATTTTTTGTTTTTTTTTTTTTTTTGCATAGCATATAACACAAACTGACATCATGTATTTATTTGTTTATTTTATGTTTCCTCTAAGAGCTCCAAATAAATGATTGAGGAAATTTGTCTTATTCACCATTCTGGTCAATTTCAATTTTTCATTTTAAGAAATGAATAAATAAATGAAAAATTATTACCATAAATGGTGATATGTCAGAGAGGGAAGTCTTCAGTGTGTGACATAATTCTCTACTCAGCTCTGTTCTCACTGCTTGACAATAAGTGTGGTTAAACTTTTTATTAAGCATGTGGGGAGAAGAGATTTTGAGGCTGTTGTCACCTACAATTCAAAGTGAGAAAGCAAAGACTGGTCATGAGCGGTTTTATTTTAGTCTAAAGTGTTTTAAGGAGACTTTATTTTTAAGGAAAAATTATTTCACTCTGATCAGAACTGCTGACATTTGCTGACATTTGCTCTTTACAACACAAATCTCAGTTACTTTTCTGACTACAAAAATGCATCTCTCTCAGGTACAGAAATTAACAATATAGTTTTTGAATAAAAAGGAAAAAAGAAAGGAAGGAGGGAGGGAAGGAGAAAGGAAAAAAGAAGCCTAAAAATAACCCATGGTCAATTTCAATTTCAATTTTTTTTTGTTTTCTCACTTTAGTTTCAGTGGGCAGATACACTAATAGTTGTGTTTTTATTTCATACGAGTGTTTTAAAAAAGACAAACAACCCTGTTGTCAATACATTTTCTTAAATTCAGTTACCAGTGAAAGAAAATGACTCATATGCTTTTAAAAGGGAGAATTAAATGCAACATTGCTCAAGTCAACTGATTTGTAGCATGTACTCATATTCTACTAAGTGACAGCACTAAGTAGGTGATATGAGGAATATAAAAATACAACCCCTGTTGTGATGTATCTCATTCATTACATGTGCAAATCTTCTCCTCATTTTTCGCTGAATAGCTTAAGCACATTTCCTTGGCCACACTTACATTTGTTTTGTAATTAATTTCAACTAAACAAACGTATAAAACCATGGACTTCTTTAAAATATTTACCTTTGCACAGGGGATCTAACAAACTATTGCTAATATAGAAGATTAGAGTGTATAAAAATCAAAACCCAAAGCAAGACAAATAAACACACACATAAATTCTAAGTCCCTTGGAGAAAGAAAAGCTGAGTACCCATAGCTAAAAATGAATACTGCACAAATGAATCCTCCGGGTGGATAATAAAGGATGACTCCCAGAAAGCAGTCAGTTGGGCCTTTTAAAGACAGTTTCTTGTTCAGGGAACTCAGGGAACTCAGGGACCATTTAGAAAGTGGAGCTATGGTATATAATCTATGCCAGACAGCCTAGAAATCAACATGCTTCTCCATCTCACTCACCAGGAGGATCTGGCAGATTGAGAATTGTTCCAGAAGAATATATTAGGCAACAAATGGCTCCCATTAATTATAACCAGTGTGGGAAATGGAAGATGATATGAAAAATTGACTTGAGATCATCAGCACACAAAGATCCTTAGCAGAGCAAAAGTTAGGGTTCCAAAGAAATGACTCCAGTGGCCCAGCAACTTACATTAAATTCCTATTAACAGTGAATTTCAAAGCTTACATGAGTGACTGCTCAAAGTAGCCTAATTGTTAGTTTCTGAATAGGTGGTTTTTGCAGTTTTTCTTTTGTTTGTTGTACACATTCAAGTAAATACATTTCTCTTTTAAGTTATCACAATGCAAATTTGATATGACTTAATCATTTAATTTTTGGAGAACAATTATTAATTTATGTTATGTAAAATGGAATCATAACACCTATTCTCTGCTAGTGTTTATAAGGAAAGACTCTCATGCCAAAAAGCGGACTTAGTCAGACATTGGGTTTTTTGGAGTGATTTACATTAACTTCTAATAATTAGAAATAAAATTGTCATTGAAACCTCCTGTGAATCCTTTGCTAGCCCATGTATGAAAAGTGACATTTTTGTATCATTAAGAAAGTAACACTAAAAAATTTAAGCCCTTTTTTATTTTATGTGTGATAAACCAGGATAAATACAGATTAATATATAAAATATTTCTAGAAACATAAAATGTACATCAATTTGCTATAGGGGCTGTCTGTGATATTGTGTAATATATATATAGATATATATAGATAGATATATTTGGTCTTCCCCCAGGTTTCCTGACACAGCTCCTAAAACTCTTAGAATCTCAGGAGTTTTAAATGTCATTTTTATGCTAATAGGATGACAGGTGTCTGGCTGTCCCTGGGTGATTTCAGGATGTGTGTCATTCACAGGAAAGACAAAGACAAAATTAGAGGTTTAGGGCTTTCAGCCCCATCCTCCAACCACCATGAAGGGGAGAAAGGCTGAAGATTAAGTTGACCACCAATGACCGTTTGTTTAATCAGTCGTGCCTACATATGGCACTTCTATAAAATCCAAAAGGACTAGATTCCAGGAGATTCTGGATAGCCGATGTGGACGTTCTTGCAAGATAGTGCTGCTGGAAAAGAAATGAAAGCTTCATGGCCCTTCCCCCATGCTTACCCTGCACATTTCTTCCATCTAGCTATTCATCTGTATTTCTTTGTAATATTCTTTATTAAAAATAGGTAAATAAATATAAGTAAAGTGTTTCCTTGAGTTCTGTGAGTGCTATGGCAAATTAATCAAACTCAAGAAGTATGGAAAGCAAAATCCAAGTAGACTTCATAGGAATGCTTTTTATAAACTCTATACAGGTGTATGTCACTTAACAATGGGGATATGTTCTGAGAAATGCATTGGTAAGTGATTTTATTATTACATGAACATCCTAGAGTGTACTTACCCAAACCTAGATGACATAGCCCATTGCTCCTAGGCTATGAACCTTAACAGCATGTTACTGTACTGAATACTGTAAGCAATTGTGAAACAAGGTAAATATTTATGTATCTAAAAATATGTAAATAGAAAAAAATACAGTAAAAATAGGATATAGGATAACATAAACTTATGAACCATGTATGTGGTCCATACTGACCAATTGTGATACAAGGTATTTATGTATCTAAAATATTTAAACAGAAAAATTACAGTAAAAATAGGATATTCTAAAGTTAAGGAACCACTGTCATATATGTGGTCCATATTGACCAAAATGTCATTTTATAGGCATATGACTGTAACATTGCTTTTATAAACTCACTTGGTTATCCTCAGTTTATTTTATAGAACCCTGTTCTTATCATTTATAGTATTCATCACAATGTATAATTATACAGCTAGTTATTATTGTATTGATTTAGTATTTGTCTTTCCTGTGGTCTCTGACTCCTAGTAGACTGGGCCATGTATGTGTATATACCTTCAGGCAAAGAGAAAAGTCATCAGGAAGATGTGTTGGCTACATGATTGGCTGAAGGAATGAATAAATGAATGAATAAATGGACAGGTGAATGAATTCACAAAAAAATATTGAAAATTATTTTATATGACATTATCATCATTTTTTTTTCAATCAAAACTATTGCTTTTGTAGTGTTTTTCTTTAAATACCAAATTAACCAAGGAATCTTTGGTCACTTACAGTCACACTAATGGATAAATTTATAAGGATTTGTGGCACCTATCAATTGGTGTCTACACCTAATAAACCTCAACTCTATTTCACTGTCTAAATAGAATTGATTGCCTTTTGTTATAATCACAAAGCAAAGTTTTTATATAATCCATCAATGGATACTACCCATATTGCTTACCTCTGATTCCTGGCATGCAATGATTACCCTAAATCACATTCACAATGATTTTGCTACTGAAACACCAGGGATTTGTTCTACATCCCCATTACTTATTATGCAGAAAGCAATCACTGAGACAAAAAGTCATGTCAGGGAAGAAGGTTTTATTTGGGATCTGTAGTAAAAGAGACGGGAGATCAGTTTCAAATTTGTCTCCTCTATCATCTAAAATGAGGAGTTTAAAGACCAGGGAAGCACCATGTGTGCGAAAACAAAAGTTAGGGATGGGTGAGGAAGAAGCTTTGAAGCTTTGAAGCCTTCAACAGAAAGCAGGTAGGCATTTAAGGCAATCATGACAGGAGAGGGGTTTGGCATGTCCTTGACCAGATGGGGTGATCTGATAAACTTCAGTTTCACCATACTATCTTGACGGTTGGTGCATTAGGCCATTCTTGTGTTGCTATAAAAAAGTACCTGAGACTGGGTAGTTTAATAAGAAAAGATGTTTCATTGGCTCACAGTTGTGCAGGCTGTACAGGAAACATGGTGCTGGCATCTGCTTGGCTTCTGGGGAAGTCTGAGAGAGTGTTTACTCGTGGTGGAAAGCAAAGTAGTGGCAGGCAAGTTACATGGCATGAGCAGGAGGCGGGGCGGTGAATAGAAGTACCACACACTTAAAATAAACAGATCTCATGAGAACTCACTATCACAAGAACAGTACCAGGGAAGTGATACTCAATCATTCAGCAGAGACCCATCCTCATGATCCAGCCACCTCCCACCAGGCCCTGCCTCTAACATTGGGGATTACAATTCAACATTCGATTTAGAGGGAAAAGCATCCGAACAATATCAATTGGTTTCCTGAGAAGGAAACTTAAATAAGGCAAATGTAACTTTCCCAAATTTTGAGACTGGGAGGGTCAATTTCTATTTTTATTCAAAATAATCCATAAACATTAGCTCTGTGGGATAATAGGGCTGGGTTCAATTTCAGCTCCTTAGTCCATATGGCAAACACTAACATAACAGTATTGGCCTCAGCATGGAAAAATTACTATTTTATATTGTCCTCAGTACTACGAAGGGCAATTGGTAGTGATATTGAAAACAAAGTACAAAGTTGGTAGAAGCTTAAGAAAGTAAAAAATAGAAAGACATTTTTATGAAAGCAAGTCCTTTGAATTATCGAAATAATACTTCTCTTATGCTACTCAGTGACATTTTTCTCAGTATTACCAATTCCTCAATGCCTCACTCATAATTTTTTAAATTTAAAAGTATCCTTTGTACCTTATTAGTCTGTAGCCACCTTAATGGAAGACCCTGGGGTAGTGGTCAGGCCTCCTGGGGAAGGGCACATAATATATATTTAGGGCCTACACCCAGAACAAGTTGTTCCGTATGGGGCACATGGCCTGCATGAGAAGTAAGTGGGCGGAGACAGTTAACAGGGAGAGGGAGTCAGGTTGCTCTGGAGGGCTGCATGCAGGAGATAAATAGGAAGGTATTTCAGGTGCTTCTGAGAGGGGAAAGATTCAAGGAAACGGAGATATGGGTAAAGCCAGTTTTAGAAAACTTGCTCTATGATTTTATGTGCTCAATTTCAAAATGTTTAATAATATCTAAGTCATTCTATGAGTGCTCTGAGTGCAGACTTTTCTCTCTTCATTTGTGACTTTGCAGTGCTTGGACCCGTAAAGAAGCTGGGAAGCTCTGTGGAATCCATACATGATTCTGTTCCTTGGCATTTTATACAGAAGGTATTTTTAAATTGCTTTTTGAGTCAACAAATTTACTTGAAAGTAAAGAGTAGTAAGAATGCAGTTCTGGAAATAAAACAATAAGGTCTGATATTTTTTTCTTAAGGAAAATGGAGATAACAATGTGAGATGACTTATTTGAGGTTATAGTTAGATTATCTCACAAAAGATATTTAGATTATCTCACAAAAGAATGCAGTGGATTCCAAATTCTAATGTTTAGCAGGGAGGTATTCATTAAATATATACAGTCAAATGTAATTATTAAAAAATAGAATGTATTATTTTATTTAAAACACAAAAGACTTATAAGAGCACAAAAATAACTTTCTATTAACACCTGTTAATAGAAAAACTGAATTAGAGGAGTTGTGGCAAGTTAGCCCTTGTTGGGGTGAAATTCAAATCTCTATCACGTGGGTAACCCACACCCATGAACAGCAACTTGCCCTTTCTTACCATGGTGCCGTAGCTGATGTAATAACATTGAAAGTTGTGTGTGTGTTTGTATATGTACAAACATATATGCTTTTTATATATTTCTATGTTTTCTTTTGTAGGATAACATATAAACATATGTGTATGTGTATATATGTACATATACATATGTTTTTCTATATAGGATAACATGTGTGTGTGTATATATATATGTATTTTTTGTAGGATATACACACATATTACATACACACATAATACTGCAGAATGAAGTTTTGTTTGAGTCTCAAAGAACTTTCAATCTGAGACCAAGCCTTGCCCCTTTAAAACCTTGGGACTACTTACAAAATGCCAACATTGATAGGAAAAGTTTTGCAAAATGAAAGTTGATATGCACTGCTGCCAATAAGGAAGTGTCCTTTAAAGGTATGATGCAAGAGAGGTTGCTATGTGAGAGTATTTAAATCAAAGAGGATAATGCACTGTCTCAATAAACAAAGATAACATTTCAGTTGAGTTCTGGGACTAAGCAGAAATTTTTCAAAGGAAAACAGAGAAAGGGCATTATCTATTAGAAAAAAAAATACAGAATTGCTCGGAGTCATCAACATAGCATGAAATTCTTGAGGACATGGGTTGCTTCTAACTTATTAATGAACAGTCAGGCAAATAAATGTTACTTATTTCAGGATTGTTTTTAAAATCTTTAGTAAACACTGAGTCAAAGGCTAAGTATTCCCGGATTACAAGGCAATGTTTCCCTGCATAAGGAATAATTTGGTGGTGAAGACAAAAACATATGAAAAGACTTTTAGCAATTTGAAATAGCATTTAGAATTATATGTTCTGAGATGTTACAGAGAGAAAGAGACGTGATGGTGGCTAAAGAAAACATTTCAGGATGGGGTAGAATTTAAACAAGTGATAAAGAGCATGGAAAAGCATTGTCAGCAAAGGATGCCCAGCAGGGCTACCATGTTGTACAGTTCTATAACACAAAAATCCAAGGGCAATTTTGCTCCAGGCAGAACCATCTGCATAGACTAAAATGTGAATATGTCATTCATAGCCACACAATTTTCAATTTAGAACATCAGAGCTTGTTTAAGGGCTATGGAGCCAATTCTTTCTTTGAGTTTGGGATCAAGCAACCCTCACTTGGAATCTCTCGAGGGTCCTGAAGGTCACTAGCTTTCTATGCTTTGGTTTTGCTGATTCAGTACTTAGAATTTTCATTTCCATTTGGAAACCAATAAATCAACATATCTTGCCAGAGGAGTTTGAACCTCTTAAGATGAAATCAAATTGCTCAGTCAGAATGACTCCTGAAAATTGATCTGCACATTGCTAAAAGTGGAAGAGAACTTTCACATATCTAATGAATATATATTGCTGATGTATAGGATAATACTAGCTGGAGCCTGCAGGATTGAGTTAAGCTGCTGTAATTAGAAAGATCTAAGTTTATCTGTGCCAAGTAGAACAGAAGGTTGTTCATCAATAATATTGGCCAATTGTATTTGTATTATTATTTAGAGAAGAAAAAAATTTACTTTTCCTCTACCCATCTTAAGTTTATTGGCTATGGCCTTGCAAATTAGACTGACAAAAGACAGGTTAATGAAAGAAAAGCAGAATTTTATTAATGAATGCATCATGCCTATACACAGGAGCATTCCGTGATCGGTAACTCAAAGTGGTGGTTAAAACTTGGGCTTATATAGCAAAAGTTAAAACTTGGGCTTATATAACAAAAGACCAATAAATTTGCAGGTAAGCAACAAGACAAAGGAAAGGACTTTGACTTTCTAGGGTCTGCAAATTATAAGCAGGCAATACATATGGGACAACTAATGATAGGTAAAGACTAGTTAGTAAAGTTTCTTATGTAGATTCCTCTGGTGCCATTTCTTGCTTAATCAAGATTTGGCGTTGTCTCCAATGATTAATTTCTGTCCTTCCTGATAGAAAGAGGAGAGGAAAACACCTAAAAAATGAATGCCTTGTCTTTAGTGAAACAGGGAGAGGCCAGAAACTTTTTCTTGTATCTCTTTCATCTCAATTTCCTTCAGCTCAAAATAGTCTACATGCCAAAGAAGCATATTTTGGGGTGGTATATTCTGCTACTCTTCATGTAATCAAAATATTTGCTGTTGTTTTATAAATATCTTCATGTCACTTTGAATGTTTATCATCTTTAATCAATGTTAGAAACCATAAGCATAAAATTTAATTATAATTTCTGAAGTACCTTTGTTGGTGTGCTTTCTATAACATACCTAGGGGTTTTAAGTTGCTTTGTTTTGTCTTTCCATATAACATTTTGTCTTTATTTTTTGACCTACAGACATTTTCAATAAAAAATTTTCACCAAAACTGAGTCTTTGAAACTATTTGCTTTTCACTGTATTAATTTCACTATTCAATCTATGTTTCAAAACAGTAGCATTATCAATTTATTGTTTCCCAATTTTCCTCATTCCAATACTGTCCAATTTCTTTGCTCAGGCCTGACCCAATCTCACAAAAAAAAATCCTAGAAAGATCACTTAACTCCCTGTAGCCAATTAAAAGAGAGTTGAAGAAATGACGACCTCTCTTGAGACCCTACTTCTTCCTTGACAAAGCAATATCTACCTAATTAATTTAATCAGATTATCACAAAGATTAGCAAGGTACAACAAGGTATTCCATGTGTCTTGTGTTATTTAGAGAAAGGTGTTTTGTGTGTGTGTGTGTGTGTGTGTGTGTGTGCATTTATAGAAAACACAGCATGATTTTATCTGTGCATTATTCCCTCAGCTCTTATATTAGCAGACTGATATTCAGCTTGTTTGCTGTCAATCAAGTAAGCACAATGTCAATGGAGTAATTGTGGGACTCAGATAAAAGAAGAACAAGTGAATTGGCAAACACTAAAATCACCAAATACTATTTGAAGTTCATGAATATGAGGAATTGGTCTGCTACTGAGATATCTAAGAATAGTATCAATTTTTTTCTTGCAGATTTTAGCACTAATTTCTCTCCTCTTCAGTTGATAGATGTCATGTAAAATACCACTTATGCATGTTTTGCTAAATGAACAAGGCAATTGGCATCTCTTACTGTCCTGGTGGAAAAGAATGCAAAATTCCCCATTGTAAATGGGGTAATCAGGTAAATGTAATAGGATAATTCTTGCTGTTAGAATTTTGCATTGTAATAAATGGAAAATAATAGGGACTCTTTTGTTACTACTACCAACTTAAGAATATTCAAATGCAATGATTTCTAAAATATAAGTTGGTAAAGGGAATTGAAAAATGAAAGGAGTTATTAAAAGAGGGTGGTGAGCAAGTCTAGTAAGACAGCTGGAATGCATTGAATTATAGTTTAATTGTTTCAAAGTTTTACTCAGAATGCTTAAGGGAGAATTGCAGGCATACTGGAGAGGAAAGGCCAAGCTGTGCTAGGCATATTGAATTAAAGTATTCTAAAATTCTTTACATGTATTATTTTTCCATGGGCTTATTTTAGCCTACAGAGAAAGTAAAAAAAAAAGAGTAGACATCCCCTCATATCCCATGCCCCAAGTTTTAGTTGCAAAACCCTCAAGAACACTTTGTTGCTTTGATCTTGCTCTATAATTATGGTATGGGCTTTTTAATGGATAGAGACAGGAAAAAGTCAGAAGTATAGACTTCTCATATCACTTTGCTCAGAAGTTGTTTTGAATCACAAATTCCTTCTTAGTCCCTCAAGAAGTGCAGAAGTTTGAGCTGATATTAATGAAACATTATGCTTGTTCACATTTATGAAATTTTGAAAGTCAAGAATGTATATAGGAAAGAAATATTAGCCTTTAGTTGTGGGAATAGCTCCTTCTGGTTCCCAAAAGCCCATTGTTAAATGTTCAGGTATTTTATAAGCTGATTATTAAACAACTGGTAGCTTTAAATTGAGCTTGGCAGCAATATTTATACCATGAAAATTGATAACTACTACAAATTAGCCTCCCAGTTTACCAGTATTTCAGCATGCTACAAGGAGAAGCAGCTAGAGTAATGGTGACAGCCATTTGGAACTTAGATACTTCAGTAAAAACACTCCAGTGTGAGAGGGTTAGTGTTGCACCCTGCATGATCATCACAGGAGCTCAGAAAGACAATGAATAGGAGGATGACACAGAAGAAGATAATACAACACGAAAAGTCTACTTTAAGTTATTCCCACTTGGGGGACTTAATCACACTTGAAGTTATTCTTGAAGTTCCCCAAAGTGGGAATAACTTAAAGTAGTTACTCTTAAAATTAACTTAAAGTACTCTAACCACAAATGACTGAAGCCCATCTTCTGTGGTTTGAATGTTTGTGCCCCTCCAAAATTCATGTTAAAACTTAATACCCTATACAACATTATTACGAAGTGGAACTTTAGAAAGTGATTAGGCCATGAGGGCTCCACCAATGGGATTGGTACCTTTATAAAATGGCTTGAGGGAGTAGTTCTCACCTTCTGCTAAGTGAAAACATAGCATTTGTCCCCTCCACAAGATACAACAACAAGGCATCATATTGGAAGCAGAGAGCAGGCACTTACCAGACACCAAATTTGCCAGTGCCTTATCTTCGGTTTTCTAGCCGACAGAAAAATGAGAAATAAATTTTTGTTCCTTGTTACTAACCCACTCTGTGGTATTTAGTTATAGCAGCAAGAACGGACTATGACACCATTTCCTGATAGAAAACTTTGCTTTTCAATAATATCATACCTAATGGTCTGTTTACTTGTATGTTTAATTGCATGTTGTATAAAATTGCACGTGATTTAACCAAAGTATCTGTCTTACTCCCAAACAATTCTTTTAGTGGTGTTCTAAAGCCCAAATTTCAGAAAATTCTTTTACGTTTTGTTAAACCAAAATCAACCTGAACTTTTTGGAGATCACCACATGAGGTTTCTGCAGACAGTAGCCTGACGGCAACTTCTCAGGTACTTACTCAGGTAATATGTGTACCTCAGCAAATTCAATTTTGTACTTATGCTCATGAGTAAAGAGTTGCAAGATATATAACCAAAACAGATTTAAAACTATAGTTAACACTTATACTCTGTTTACTACTAGACACATGTATTGGCACTTAATTCTCATAAAAGCCTGTGACTTAACTACTGCTATTTTACAGATGAAAGAGAAAATAACCAAAAAATAAAAATCTGAGTCACAGGAGTTTACTTACCTTGCCTAACACTCTCATCAATAAGTTCGGAGCAAGGCTTTGAATCCAGAGTGCCCAACTCCAGAAACTAAGAGCTTACTTACTACACTGAAGCTCTTCAGGGAGCCATAACATTTTACAACATTGAAAATGCTACTGGCTAAGAATCTTCCAATTTAAGGGCCCTTTTCATAAGAATGAACTATACATTATATTTTTTCTTTCTTATTTTTAAAGAATATTAGCGTCTATGCAAATATTTTGACTATATCATTTATTATGATTATTATAGTCACATATACGTGTGAATTTAATCTAATTCAGTTTCATTTAATAGATAGTTAAGAACTTACTAAAACTACACAATCTTTAGGAACAATGAAGAACAGAAAAGGAGTTTTCAACATATCTGCACCAGAGATTATTGCAGTAGAAGTTGAGAAGCAACATTTATATACTTGGAACAGTTGGAGTTTGAAATAAGATAATATACAATGAAATGCCTCCTATAGGAAAGTTGGTAAGAGAGAAAATATTAAATCTACATGGAATCCATAAAAATTCTCATAGAAAGAACACAAGGCAAAATATATGCCAGTGAAATAAGTGAGAAATAAAATATCACTTTGATATAACATGCTTTTATTGTTACAGATAGGATGAAAAAATAAATTATAGTAATAAAAGAATTTATGAAGTAGATACTGAGGGAAGAAAATCTAGATGAAATAAGAAAATTTAAAAAGCATTACACAGAGTACTGAATAATTGAAAGAGAGAGATGTATAATGCAAGAACAAAGAAGAGTCATAAGTATAATACAAAGTTGAGGATAGAAGGAAGAATTTAAATTACAAATTCAAGAGGTGCCAGTATTCATTCTTATGGACCAGGGCAACTGAAATAACAGCACTGCCAACTCTTAGGCTAGGTTAAAAAATAGTATGGCTTCTATTCAATGAAGAAGAGTATATTAGAATAATATTAATAAAGATATATTCTAAAATTCAATTACTGATATTTTTTACTGAATTTAACTTGTATCTGAATTTAAATTACAACAACATTATCAAATTGAAAGGCATATAAGATTAGTTTATTAAGTAATCTCTATATTAATGGAATCGATGAGGAGCTATTAGGCATGTGAAAATTGAAGAACGTAACCAGGGTCCATGGTGTCATTTTGAGAAATAAATTAATTCAGAAAACATTGATAAATTTGAGATACAGCGGAGTATTGCCCAATAAATTAAAAAATGGACCCAATGTTTTTCAAGGCCTGGAAATATACATAAATAGAGCATGTATGGGAACAGAAATTTTAGAAGAATCAAGCAACTTTCATGATAAAGATAAATGAGTTTTGACCACATGAAGACATTCAAAGGCAAGTTGATAACAAAAATCAAGGACAAAGTCCTAAAATCTGTTATCAAGTTGAATTTTATTCAATTATTCAAGTTGAATTCTTATTTTTGATTAGCTTAATGACATAATGGGTTTTTTTAGAGTAAGGGTCCCTAACTGTTGCAACAGAAATATCCTAGATATTCAGAGTCATAACAAATAAGTACAGTGTCCAACACAGGTCCAGCAGCCCTCTTCCATCCCATAATACTTGTTCTCCATCTCTAATACTTGTTCTCCAGGATGACCATAGTAGAAAATGTGAGATATAGAAATTTATGCAGATTTTTTTAAACTCCCTAACAAGTCATGGCACACATTATTGCTATCAACATAGCATTGACCAAAACTCAATCTCTATGACACACCCTAATAACAAGAAAATATCAACTTCATGAGCACACAAAACTCAACTTTCTGCATGCTTAGGAAGAGAACATGATGAAATAACAAAAATAGTTTCTGCCACTATTTATTATTAGGATATCAGAATAAATAAATAAATTTATGCTTGGAGTATATTATGCTTCTCATTACTCATGACAGGGTCATTACTCATGATGGGGAAAGAACATCTGGCAGTGGGATAAACTGCAATATCTCATACCAATGTCTTCACTATGAATCTAGAATCCCTCCAAGCAGAGCAGAGTGTCTGAACAATAAATGATGAACTAGTTTCTAAAGGTAAGATGGTGCTATTAATACCAACAATTTACCTTACAAATACCAGTTTTCAGAAAGAACTTATACAGAGTCTCTCTGCATATATGCTATCTATAAATCCTGCAGTATCTATGTCTCTTTACCATTCTAAGTGTGCAATGTGGTCTTTCTTAAGATTTACCGAGAGGTTCTCCAGTGCAGAATTCCTTGATCGTTGCATGGAGAAAGACATAATACAAACAATAATTTGATATCCTCCTTAGAATTCATCAAAATTTGTCTCCAATCTGTGCTCAGTTTTGATAACTACTGCTTACTCTTTGAAACTATCCTTCATAAATTCTTCATACATTTATTATACAAAGAAATTTACCTTTTGGATGGTGCATTTCTAAATGTGAATACTTGGCTCATCACTTCTCCGAGAAAAAAAAAAGGCCTGATTGATGGTACCTGGTCTCATTGTTTAGAAGAAAGGAAGATAGTAAATAAATGTGTAGATATATTTTCACATGTTACTGAGAAGGAGGAAGGGAGGAGAGATAAATGCCAGGCTTGGCAGGTTAGAGAACTCTGTCTCCTACAATAATTAGAACAAGGATGGATGACATCTCCAATTATCCCAACATGTCCAATTAGAGAGATACCTAGAATTTCTCAGAAACTGTTAAGCAAGATATAGCTTGTTCTTATTTGCAAAGCTGGGATAATATAAAACAGTAGCTAGAGAGGGCCCTTGTTCCGTGATATATAGAAAACCTAAGAATGAATTCAATAATAATAGATAAAATAACTGGGAGAAGAAAAGAGAGAGAGAGAAGGAGATAGAGGAAAATAAGAGAGAGAAAGATTAACTTAATCAATTCTATATTCTTCCAAGTTTGAAGCCATTTCTAAACTTTTTGATTATTAAGCTAATACATACCTGCAATATGTTACTTTAGCAATTCGCATACTGGGTGTGCACAGGATTGATATCTATCAGTTGTGAATAAAATTTTAAAAGTTTACAAGATAAATATGTACATCAGTAAAATCAAAAGGTAAATATCAATAACTACTAAAATGTAAAGAGCAATATTTTAGAAAAGATTTTGTGTCAGATAGCATCTTATTTTATTCTACTATAACAGAATATCACACACTGTAATTTGTGAAGGACAGAAGTTTATTTCTCAGAGTTCTTGAGTCTGGGAAGTACAAGACCAAGCCGCTCGTGTCTGCTGTCTGGAAAGGGCTACCTTCTGCTTTCAAGATGGGGTCTTGAGTGCTACAGCCTCCAGAGGGAAGAAACTCTTGCCCTCACAAGCAGAAGAGCAGAAGAGAGAGAACCCATGTCTGCAAGCTATTTTTATAGTGGCTCAATTCATTCATGAAGGTGGACCCTTCAGGACTTAAACATTTCCTATTACACTCCACTTCCTAACACAATTGCATTGGGGGTTATATTTCAACATGACTTTTGGAGGAGAAAAAACATACATACTATGGCAGGTAGTATTTAAAATGGGCTTGCATTTATACAGTCCTTTGTACTTAAAAAGATTTCCCATAAATTAGCTAATTTCACTTTAAAATAATTATATGATAGTTATTATCACCAGATTCTACAAACAGTGAACTTGTGGATCACAAAAAGAAAATGATATTCTTAAGATCACATAATTGAACTTGAGCAAGAATTCAAATCAATGTTCTCATTTCCACTGTATGATTCGAAATATTCATCTTAGAGCTGAGAACTATAAATTCTAAATTTAACATAATCACATATAGTCAAGAAAGGTTACTTCTAACTTAAAAAATAATTATACTGACAAAGTTGTTCTGGCCTGAGTTAACTTGAAAGCAGAACCGGAGCTAAGGACTTCGGTACAGGTATTTTATTTGGGAGGTGATCTCAGGGAGCTAGAGTGAATGTGGAGAATGAGACAAGGAAAGATAAAGACTGTAAAGAGGGAATTTTTGAGCTTGTCATCAGTGTGGGCAACAGGGACTGAATTCTACTTAAGACTCTCCGATAAGTTCTGTTGTATGTACACAAAACTTTCGCCTGAAGGATTGGAGGCTGGGCTTTTACCCACCAGCTCTAGATTACTGCTGTTTGAAGTCTCCACACTCCTCCTTTTCTTTAAAACTCCCTGGGTCCCTATAGGCCCCAGCTGCATGTGGACTCAGAGAGATTGACTCTGCTGCCTAGAGAAAGACCTGAGACAGAAGGTGAGAAGAACTCAGATTATAACTGCAGCAGGACTCAGGGTTGGCAATATGAAGACCTGGCACAGGACACCAACAGCGTCTGCTACAGTCATTCCTGAAATACTCTGATGTTCAAGTGAACGTGTTAAAGTGAATCTTATTACTTCTGAGATTGGACATGTACTTGGAAAATACAGAGAGAAAGCATAATGGAAAATTTTATATCAGATCTCATAGAAAATAGATAACATGCTTTTCTCCTTATCAATTAAAGTTCAGCACACATCTCTCCAAAACAATGTGCAGTTCCCAAGAGATTCAATTTCCAGGTTGAATGATAAATAGAATTATTCATAAGCAAAGAATAAAAATGAATGAAAAATTTTTATATATGGATATAAACACATTTCATCTCTGTCTTTAATTAGAAGTTCTAATAGACATCACCACTACAAATGTGTAATACACCATCACTAAATTACCTTCAACATATACTTGAGGAGCACAATTTCTATTGGATAGTAGACTGATAAATATAACTATGTTTTAAAAGAAATGCAAGGACATCTTACATGTTAAAGTAAAATAAATCATGTAATAATAAATTTAAAATATGTACAGAAATCAAGTTTGTATAGTTTCAAGAGAAATTCAAATTATAGTAACTTGTCTTTCTGTGTAAAATATCTATTTTTATGGCCTTGAAAGTCTTTATGAACATCAATATTATTTCCAAAATATTTTTAACACATTTTAATATTTTATTTGCATAAAATTCAGGACAAAATAACTAGTTTTTTTTGGGGGGGTGACAAGTCATTTATTATTAGTTACACTTTTTCTAAAGCAATATTAATTGTACCAGTCATGTATTCATTATTGAATTATGTTTTTATTGATTTTAGGAATTAATACTACCTCCAACCAGAAAATTGCTTAAGCACATCTCCTAAAACAATTTAACTTGAAGTAACTTAGAAAAAGCAATTTTAAATGCCAGAGGAAAACTATTAAGCAGAGTTAGCATTTAGAAATGTGACAAAATTTTTAATAAAAAGACTTGAAATAGGATTAATTTTGTGAATTGTTCCTATGAAAGTAAAAATGCTTCACACAGAGACTACGATGCTAGAAATAAGATGACTCAGCTAGTTCTCAATATATTCAGTTATATCTGTACAGGTATTATTCATATATAATGTAAAAATTTAAATAAATTTTTAAGGTACAATCTGCATTCAATATAATGCAACCATTTGAAAGCACAGTTTGACAAATTTTGACAAATGTATCCCTGGAACTACTACCAGAGTTAAGACACAGAGCATATTTCATCACTTCAAAAATGTTACCCTATATTCTTAAGCAGTCGCCTCCCACCACTACAAAAGTCCCGGATCCAGGTTACCACTGTTATGTCTTGTGTAACTGTAGACTATTTTTGCCTAAAGAATTGCAAGTGTTAGGTTGGTGCAAAAGTAATGGCAGTTTTTCATTAAAAATAATGACAAAAACTTTTACACCAACCTATGAAATAAAATTATATGTATTGTATTTCTTCTTGCTCAGCATACTGTCTTTGAGATTTATCTATGTTGTACTTAGTTGTAGCTTGTTTCAGTTTATTTCAAGCAAGAATTCCATATTACAAATATAACCAGTGATGTGATGAAAAGTGCATCATTAAAACCAGCTTTCTGATGGTGGGGGAACTGAGGAACCTTGACTGGTAATTTGTCAGTCTTTGGTGTAACTCTTCCTACCATTGCTAGATAAAGCTACCAACATGATATAACCAGCCAGCAAAATTTCTGAAAATTTAACAAGAGGCTCTAGAGGGTGATAATAAGCTAGCTCCAGAACATTATTACATATAAACCAGTTCGTTTCTCTTTTAGTGGTTGATTTGCATTGTTTTCAGTTTTTGACTACTGTAAAGAAAATTGATATGACTTGCACAACATGTATTTTTTTCACTTGAGATAATACCTTGGAGTCAAATTCCTAGTTCATATGGTGAATGCATATTCAACTTTTTTTGGGGGGTGGGGGACGAAGTCTTACTCTGTTACCCAGGCTGGAGTGCAGTGGCACGACCTAGGCTCACCAGAACCTCTGCCTCCTGGGTTCAAGTGATTCTCCCGCCCAGCCTCCCCAGTAGCTGGGACTACAGACACGCTCCACCATGCCTGGCTAATTTTTTTTGTATTACTAGTAGGGACAGGGTTTCACCATATTAGCCAGGCTGGTTTTGAACTCCTGACCTTGATCTGCCTGCTTCGGCCTCCCGAAGTGCTGGGATTACAGGCATGAGCCACCATGCCCGGCCCACATGTTCATGTTTATAAGAAAACATTAAGTTATTTTCCAAGGAAGTTTTACCATTTAACAATTGGTTACACTCAGATTCAGCAAATCCCACATAGCTCTATAGGTGTATCAGGAGTTCCTTATGGGAGAGGTGCAGAGATGAAGTTTTTCATTGAAGGTAACAGAGAGACCTGGAAGGTAATAACATGAGAGAGGAATGATTACATTTTGACTTTTGAAAAATAAATTTGGTGACAATTTGGAAAATAGATGGGAAGGTATGAAATCACTGAAAGCTAGATCAGTTAGGTTGATATTTCACTAAAGAAATGAGGGTCTGAAGTTGGGCAGTAGCATTCGGATGAAACTGAAACATATTTAGGTTGTAAAATTGACTATAGTTGTTGACTAAGTAGGTGCAGACAATGAAGAACAAAGAGAAATCAAACATAACTAAAGATTTATTGCTTACAAAATGGGGTAGTCAACAGTAGAAACTGAGACTATATGAAAACAGGTGGTCCTTTCTCTCTCTTTCTTTCTCTTTCATTTTTTAGTGGAAGAGAGGGGAAAAGTGACCAAAAGTTTAGTTTTGGATACATAAAGTTAGACTTGCTTGTGAATCATACCAGCTTTCCTTCTTTCTAACAATATGACCTTGAAAAAGTTCCTTTAATTCAGTTATTCATAAGTGAAGGAGAAAAAGAAAGTTGTTGTGAAGATTAGGTTAGGATAATACAGTCAATAAATGTTACCTGGAATATAATCTCCATGAGGTCAGGAATCATGCCTTAATGAGTTACAATTACCCGAGTACTCAAATGTTTATAGAATTAACAAACTCAGGTGAAAATGTGCAGCTTGAGCAGATATGTGGGAAAGGTGCTTAGGATAAAGGTCTGAATTTGTTATATAGGTTTGGATATCATGATCCTATGATTTCCCCCTCACCCAAGGCAAAGAAAGGAAGAAACGTAACAATACGGTTCTAGCATCTCCTCTCTGAAGATGGCTTACACACGTCATAGGCATATGGGCATGGAGGAGAGGGTGTAGGAAGAGGTGAGTTTAGTGAGTATACAAGTTAAAAGACAGGAGTGGATGGTGTCAGTTGATTCTAAGAGGTAGAGAAGAAGAGAGAGTTTCTAATAGGACACATGTGGTAGGCCCTTACAGAAGCCCTAAATAAAGATTAGACTGGGAATTATTTTCCTTCTTCACTGAAGATTGAGTCAATGTATGGAATCTCCCCTTGGAAGCTATCCCCCTAGAACTTGTAGGGTACACAGGTGCCAAAAGTGATCATTGGTTGCTCCAAGCATTTTTTTTTTTCTTTTGAGACGAGGGTCCCTTTCTGTCCGTTAGGCTGGAGTGCAGTGGCATGATCTCGGCTCACTGCAACCTCCGCCTCCCAGGTTCAAGTGATTATTCTGCCTCAGCCCCCAGAGTAGCTGGGATTACAGGCTCCTGCCACCACGCCAGGCTAAATTTTTGTATTTTTTTAATAGAGATGGGGTTTTGTCATGTTGGCCAGACTTGAACTATCTCTTGATCTCTCTCCCATTTAAAAAGACTCTGGGAAAATTAAGTTCACTTCTAAACTATTAATATTTAAAAATTATTTTTAAAGTGCCCTGTTTAAAATCTGCTAAAATCTAGACACGTGTCTCCCTGAAATCAATACTTTGATTCAACTAATCACAATGAACAAAACACTTCAAAATAACAACAGGAAAAAAAAAAAAAACTGATAATAGGATATAATTTAATCATTTACTCCATGTGAAAACTCAGACTACATCCCAGTATCATCTATACAGCTCTCTGTTCTCTGCCTGATAAGAAGTTTCAGTTTTGCCACTTGGTCCTGTGCTCTGAGCAACAGTTATTTACTTGATGATAATGGTCAGACAGAAGACAAAACGGGACCAACCGAAGGTGCAACAAGTCGGAAAATGGTATTCCAAACCTCTTCCATTTTTCTGAGGAAAATTTTAGGCCTCCACCCACCTCTCAATTCGCTGGCTTACATTCATGCAAGTTCTCATTTTGCATCATTTGTGACTATTTCTCTTTAATCTAATGGGGAAAACCCAGTGGGCAGGCCATCTGATTTCTATACAAATAAATTATAAATATTAAATTGCACATGTTATTTAATCTGTCTCATAAAAAAACACGTAAAAGTCTCACGGAAAAGTTTGCAGTTAACTTTGAAATATCTTACTTATATATCTTACTTGTTTATAATGTTAGTAACTTCTGTTTCCATATAAGAGGAAAACTAATTTTGTGAATAGTATGATAAAATTTCAACACTTTTGGAGAGAAAGTGATTATTTTGATACAGTATTTGAGGACCTCTCCTAAATGTCTCTTTGCTTTTTTTCTCTTTTTTCAAATTCATTTAGAGACAAGGTCTTGCTCTGTCACCTAGTCTGTAGTGCAGTGATGTGATCATTGCTCACTGTAACCTTGAACTCCCGGGTTTAAGAGATCTTCCCGGCTCAGCCTCCAGGGTAGCTAGGACTGCAGGTACACTCCACCATACCGTAGGCTATACTTTATTTTATTTTATTTTTGTAAAAATGGTGATCTTATTCCACTCAAGGTGGTCTCTAACTCCTAGCCTCAAGTGATCCTCTTTCCTCAGCCTCCCAAAGCATTGGGATTACAAGTATAAGGCCCTACGCAGCCAAATGTCCCTTTGCTTCTCTGGCTTTTGATCTTTCTTGACATTGTCTTTTTTTTTTTTTAAGATGGAGTCTTGCTCTGTGACTGAGCAGGAGTACAGTGGTGCGATCTTGGCTCCCTACAACCTCTGCCTCCCGGTTAAAGTGATTCCCCTGCCTCAGCCTCCTGAGTAGCTGGGACGACAGCCACACACTACCATGTGCAGCTAATTTTTTGTATTTTAGTAGAGAGGGGGTTTCATCATGTTAGCCAGGATGGTCTCGATCTCCTGACGTCGTGATCCACTTGCCTTGGACTCCCAACATGCTAGGATTACAGCCGTGAGCCACTGCACCCGGCCTCAAATGGTCATTTTTGCAAAAAATGTAAACCATGAATTCTTAAGGGATTCTGAATTTGGCCACTGGGATTGAGTTTGAAGATTTCTGCCCATCAGAACCCTGATCCTTCTTTTCCCGAATACTCCTGCTATTTCCCCTGCTTTCCTTCTTCCCCTCACCTCCTTTTTAGACGCAGCCCATGGTGATTGCTGAAGTTCAACGAGACATACTAGTGAACCAGAGTAAAATGTGCAAAGAGAGCAGAGGAAAAATTGGTGTTATAGCATTTATGAAGAGTAAGAGCTTACTAATGGAGATGAAGGAAAAAAATTATAACAGTGAGAGAAAAATAAAACTGGAAGGAATGTCAGTAAGTGAAAGAGATCATTACAGAAGCAATGAAAGTTAAGATTTGTGAGGTAGATGGTATCAGATCTTGGATGTGCATCACTGTCAGGCTGAGGTGTTTGGATTTAACTCTGTAGATCAAAGATTTGAATTGAACTTTTTAAAGCAGGAAGTGAGTATGTGAAAAAGAAGAACAAAGCTTTTCTTTAGAGAGGTGGATCTTTATACACTTATAGCATGGATTTTATGAACGTAAGCTTTGTCATATAGCTGTAACTTATGTTAAAAAGCCTCAATTGGGTGAGGGAGAGTGTGTGTGTATGTGTATAAGTTAACTTTAATCCATATTTTAATGGCTGTTGCTTCATTTGAACAATCTTAATTAGGAATACATACTTCAAAGATGATTAGTTAGTTTAGCCAGATTTAGCCAAATGTCGGATTTCACTGGAATGTCTTCCATGATCTTTAGCTCTTGTGAGTTTAAATAATACGGGAGATGCTAGAAATGAGTTTTCACTGGTGATGTATGTTACTCAAAGCACCTTGATTTGGTTAGCATGTTGTACCTTTCAGAGCAGCATCCTAGGCCCAAAATGCTTGAATTAGCCTTTCATTCAGATATGTAATGAAGAATTATGTAACCATATCTGAACCAGATGAACAGCTGAGTTTTGCTACTAGATGACTGTCATTTATGCCTTGAAATGAAAGATTCTCACTAGAATGCCCAACATAATAATGAGTTGGACTCTACTGAACTTGTAAGAAAAGGTTATATGACTGTTTTTGTCACTGTTTCCTAATAAATATTTGCATGAGTAGCAGTATTCTGGAATTTGTATTTATCTTAATTACTATCTGGTAGTAGCATTGTAAGAAAAGAAAAATTAATGGCTTTCACCTACCAGAGGCTAATGATATTAATTAAACAAAAAAAAAGCTAGTAATTGTGAATGTCAAAACTGGTTTGGGCCTACAGACTGAAGATGTAAGACAAATTTTCAAAACACATTAATAATATCTCTGTGAAGTAGATGGTCTGAACTAGGTTATATGTGAGAATGTAAATATTTGGCAAAAGTTGAACTCAAAGTTGGGCAAACTTCAGGCAAAAGAACTTTTCTCTGAGATGTCAACTTTTCTATTTAAAAAAAAAGAATTAAATCCAAGAACATCAAACAAGAACATTCTTATGTTTTACATGTTTTAAAATACTATTTAGCAATTTTAATTAAAATAATAACAATTAGAAAGGAAGTAGAACTGCAATAATAAGGAAAATAATTAAAAAGGAAAAATAATTAGTTGGGGGTTGTGGGGGAAGGTAGAATTTTAGAGATCGCCAGTGGTTTATGTAGAAGCATATTTCAGGTTCTCTGGAAGAGTATCCAAACATTGTGTGGGATGACGGAACTGGATTGTGTTATGAAAACACAGCTGCACATCCTATTCTGTGCAAAATGCTATGCTATGGTGACAGATTGTATGTAGGTGCAATGTGTACTCAGTTTGGTCGTATAAAGGACAATTTTATGTTTTGTCATTTCTAACAGAGCTTAGTCCATTATGAAAATTACTCTATCATCCCAAGGAACACCAAGAATATTTTAGATTGAAATGTCTCCTTAAAAGAAAAAAGAAAGCAAATACCACATATCCACTGTATGGATATTCCTGAATAAGGTTTATCTCTAAATTTTGATTGACCCTATGGTAAGCAGGATAAAAACAATTTATGTGAAGTGACAGCAAAGATGTAAAAATCCTCCTCTTGACCCTAAAGCATTTCTAAATTATTTAACATTATCATTATGTTTTGCATGAGAAAATTAGCTAAAGCTATACTCCATCATATAAATTTATGGCTGGAGCAGACTAGATATCAATGAATCATGCCGAATTAAAATATAAAATCATATTAGGGTGATAAGGATAGCAAAAGATAATAAGCTCCTATTTACAAATCCACACAGATTTCTTTTTTTTGCATTAGTGGTAGTTTTTCATAGACAAACTAGGTCCTCAGTTCCAATAAAAGGAGAGTAACTTGAAGTATCTTTGAAATCTGAACAATTATCTGGGGATGCCAGTGTAAGCTGGGCAGGGTGGAGTCTGAGAACTACCAAAAATAAATGGGTAGGTGCCAAAGATGAATAATTTAATATTATCAACTTCAGATTATTACAATATTAGAAAATACTGCAAAAATGTTTTCACATAGTTTTCTTACCTTTCAGTTATAGAAGAAAATATAATAAAATACATTAATGGCAATCACTTGCTCAGGTTTGGCTACTTACCTTTTAAGGGTTCCAATGCTGGTTAGTCATCAAAGGTTAATATAAAGTCACTTTAGCCTTTGATTCATATTTATGCTTTACCTTCCTATTGGTAAGAATATAATAATTCAAGTCAAAAGTCATAGTTACTTTTGCAAGTAGAATCTGGTGAGTCAGTTCTGAATTTTATTTTAGGATGAAGGAAACATTAGACCTATAATTCTAAATAAAAATTGTGACAAGATAGTCATTCCCAACATAAGGACAAATTTTATAGGGACAATCTTTTTTTCTAAGTATAGAGAATCAACAGGCGATAAATTTTTAAACTAAGGACATTTAAACATTCCAGAATACTGTAAATATGTGAATAGTATGATAGTATAATATTTATATAATTGCAAACATTAAGACACTAGTCTTCCTGGTGAGGATTATGTAACAGGAATCAGATTTACTCTCATGTCTAAAACAAGCAATAATTCAGAAAATAGAATACATAAATTATTGGATATCAGACAGAAGAAACTCAACAATCCCTAAAGATGAAAAAATAAATGAGTGAAGTCCTATAATTGCCTAGTGTACTGCTTAAAGAAACTTTCTAGGCTGTTCCACAGGGAGAAGCAACCTAGAAAAGAGCCCAGCAGACTCTCTATATTGACGAGAATGAGCAGAGAGTTGGGGAAAAAGGTGACATGGCTAGAATTTACAGAGTAGAGAAACAGACGATATAGCTGCACACAGAGAGAACTCCAAAAATCTTTGAAATACCTTCTTCGAGTATTCAGTAATCAGTCACAGGCACACAAGAAATCTACCTGAGATCAAGAAAAGGACTCCTCATAAAAATTAAGAGTAGCAATTTTCAAGTGGGGCAGGTTTGTCTCTCAGTATATTTGGCAATACCTCATGATATTTTTGCTTGACACAACTTAATGGTGAGATTGCTACTCACATCCAGTAGATAGGGTCCAGGGATGTTGCTAAACATCCTATAAATCCTAGGAGAGCCTCTGACAGGAATAAACTGTCCAGCTTAAAATCACCATTATGGTGAGGTTGAGAAATTCTGCATTGGAGGGAACAGTTTGCAGGGCCCACGGAGGGCTCCTCTCACACTCTTCGGTGGAAAAACCTCATAACTCACAGGGCATCAAGAAGAATAGTAAATAATAGGAAAAATTTACCCAAGACTAAATACTGATCATTTTATTTAACAAATCATAAAGCCACCTCCACCCTAAAAAAAACCCCCCCACACACACCATAAACTATTTCAAAGTAACTTTACCACATTGCAAAAGACATCTCAAGAGTATTTTGAGAAATATGCAGTAACTAGAACAAAGAAAAGTAAAATGCATGATGTCTGTAATCCAATAAAAATTATATCCAAGCTAATGTGGTAAGACAAGGAAGGGATATAAAAGCCATACAATTAGGAAAAGAAAAAATAAAACTGCTTTTACTCACAATGGCATCATTAAATTTTTAAAAATTGACAACTACTCAAAATAATAAGTGATTACAAAGTTGTAGAATACAAGAATAATATGCTTGATTAAAAGTCACTTGCTTTCCTATATTTCAGCAATGAACAAGAGTAATTTGAAACTGAAAACACAATTTATTTAGCATTAGTAATCCCCAAAATGAAATATTTATGTATTAACCTAACAAAATATAAGATGTATAGAAGGAAAACTACAAAACTCTTTTGAAAGAAATCAAAGAACTAAATAAGTGGAGATATTTTACATTCATGAATAGGAAGACTTAATATTGTCAAGCTGTCAGTTTTTCACAACTTCATCTATATATTGAATAAAATCCCAAACAAATTACCAGCAAGTTATTTTATATATAGCAAGAAACTCACTGTAAACTTTATATAGAGAGGCCAAAGGCACAGAATAGCCAACATGGTACTGAAGGAAAAGAACAAAGTTAAGGGTTAACACTACCAGATTTCCAAATTTCAAGACTTACTATCAAGCTACAATAATCAAAACAATGTGATATTAGTGAAAGGATAGACAGATCAATGGAACAGAATAGAGAGCCCAGATATAGACGCACATATATATAGTCAATCTTTAATAAAGAAGCAAAAGCAATGCAATGGAGAAAAGACAGAATTTCCAACAAATGGTGCTGAAAGATCTATACGCAAAAAAAAAGAAAGAAGAAAAAGGAAAGAGAAAAAAACCTGAGCATATCTTACTTCCTTCACAAAAATTAACTAAAAATTGATCAGAGACCTAAAAGTAAGATTCGAAACTATAAAATTTTTAGAAGATACTGTAGGAGAAATTCTAGATAATTTTGGGTTTGGCTATGACTTTATATATACAATGCCAATGGCACTGTCTATGAAAGAAAGAATTGGTAAGGAGAACTTTATTAAAATTAAAAGGCACTGTCAAGATAAAGAAAAGGCAAGTCACAAACTAGGAGAAAAGATTTGCAAAGGACATATTTGATAAAGTACTGTCATCCAAAAGACACAAAGAACTTCTAAAACTCAACAATAAGAAAAAAGCAACCCAACTAAAGTGTGAGTAAAAGATCTGAACAGGTACCTCACCAAAGAGATATACATAGAGCAAATGCATGCATAAAATATGCTCCACATCATATGTCATAAGGGCAGTGTGAATTAAAACAACAATAAAATATGACTACACTCCTATTAAAAGGGCCCAAACCCAGAACATGAGCAACACCAAATTCTGGAAAGTATGCAGAGCAGCAGGAATTCTCATTCATTGCTGGTGATAATGCAAATTGATACAACCACTTTTGAAGACAGTTTTTCAGTTTTTTACAAAACTAAATATACTCTTCCATATGATCCAAAAATCAAACTCTTAAGTATTTATTCAAAAAAGTTAAAAATTTGTGTCTACACAAAAACCTGCACACAGATGGTTATAGCAGCTTTATTCATAATTGCCAAAGCTTGGAAGCAACCAACATGCCCTTCAGTTGGTGAATGGATACATAAACTGTGGTACATCCAGCCAACGGAATATATAATTTAAAAAAAAAAAAAAAGAACTATCAAGCCATTAAAAGACATGGAGGAACTTCAAATGCACAAAATGCGTATTACTAAATGAAAGAACCTAATCTGAAAAGGCTACACACTGTATGAGTCCCTGTATTTGATATTCTGAAAAAAAACTATGGAGACAGTAAAAAGATCAGTGGCTCCTAGAGGCAGGGGAAGGGAAGGACAAATAGGCAGAGCACAGCAGGTTTTTAGTGCAGTGAAAATACTCTGTATGGTATTATAATGGTAGATAAATGTGATTGCAAATTTTTCCAAACCCGTAAAATTTAACACCACCAAGAGTGTACCTTATACAAGCTGCAGACTCTGAGTGATGATGCGTAAATGTAGAGGAAATCAATTGTAACAAATGTATCACTCTGATGGAGGATGTTGACAATGAGGGAGGTTGTACACGAGAGAGAACAGGGATTCTATAAGAAATCTCTGTACCTTGTGTTCAAATTTATTGTGAACCTAAAACTACTCTAAAAAAAAAAAATTAAAAAACTACTCAGCATTTAAAAATATAGAAAAATAAGGCTCATGAAGAAGAAAAAAACAGTTTATTAAAATTGGGCCAGAAATGACATAGATGACAGAATTGAAAGTCCAGGCTTTACAACAACTATTGCAGTTGTATTTCATATATTCAGGGAACTAAAGGAAATATTGGCATGAAAAATTAAGCATGTCAACTAGAGAAATGAATTATTTAAAAAAGGTCCATATTGAACTTTTATTTGAAAAAAAGAAAAAAGTGAACTTGAAGACTTAGTACTAGAAAGTGTCTAAGAAGATACAATAGCTACAAAAAAGGAAAATACTTAGAAATATGCTTAGCCATGGAGGCAAAAGATCTTTATAAGGAGAACTATAAAACACTGAAGAAAGAAATTATAGGTGACACAAATAGAAAAACATTCCGTGCTTATAAATTCAAAGAATCAAAACCATTAAAATAGCCATGCTACCCAAAGAAATCTACAGTCTCAACACTATTCTTATCAAACTACCAATTCATTTTTCACAGAATTAGAAAAATTATTCTAAAATTCATATGGAACCTACAAAGAGCCCAAACAGCCAAAGCAATCCTAAGCAAAATGAACAAAGCTGGAGGCATCAAATTACCTGACTTCAATTTCTAATTGCTTGTGTCTGATATACAGAAATACAGTTGATTTTTTTGTCTATTAATCTTGTACCTACAACCTTTCCAAGTTTTCTAATTGCTTATTTTGTCTATCTTATCAGGTTTTCTACATTGCCTACCATGGTGACTGCAAATAAAAACAGTTTACTTCTATTTATCAGATATAGATGACAACCATTTCTTTATCTTTCTCTATTACATCGAGTAGAACCTCCAGTAAACCACTGAATAAAGGTGGAGAGAGTGGAAATATTAGCTTGCTTTTTATTTTAGGGAGAAATCATTCACATTTTCACTAATAAACATGTTGTTGGCTATATTAACTGTCCGGTACTGGAACAAGACAATTCTATTTTATTTCCAGTTTGCTGAAACTATCCTGTAAGTCAACAGTAACCAAAACAGCATGGTACTGATATAAAAACAGATATAAATGCCAATGTAACAGAATAGAGAATCCAGAAATAAAGCTGCACATCTACAGCCATCTGACCTTCGACAAGGTTGATAAAAATAAGCAATGAACAAAGAACTCCCTATTCAATAAACCATGCTGAGATAGCTGGCTAGCCATGTTCAGAAAAATGAAATAGACCTGTGCTTTCACCACATACAAAAATTAACTCAAGATAGACAGATTACAGCTTTAAATGTAAGAACTCAAGACTACAAAAGTCATAGAATAAAACCTAGGAGAGACCACTCTGGACATAGACCTTGGGAAATAATTCATGACTAAGTCCTCAAAAGCAATTCATTAAAGTCAAACATTGGTAAGTGGGAATTAAATAAACTAATAGCATCTGCACAACAAAAGAAACTATCAACAGAGTAAACGAATAACCTACAGAATGGGAGAAAATATTCACAAACTCTGCATCTAAAGAAATACATGCAAGCAACAAACAAATGTATTTTTAAAGTGCTCAACATCACTAATTATCAGACAGATGCAAAACAAAATCACTATGGCATCTTATACCAGTAAGAATGGCTATTATAAAAAAGTCAAAAAATTACAGATGTTGGTGAGGTTGCAGAGAAAAAGGAATGCTAATAAACCATTGGTAAGAATGTAAATTAGTTTAGCCATGGTGGAAAGCATTTTAGACGTGCCTCAAGGAACTTAAAACATAACTACCATTTGACCCAGCAATCTCATTACTGGGTATATACCCAATAGAAAAATAAATCACTCTACCAAAAGGACACATACACTTGTGTGTTCATCACAGTACTATTCACAGTCACGAAGACATGCAATCTTTCTAGATGCCTATCAAGAGTTGGTTGGATAAAGAAAATGTGGTATGTACACATCACAGAATCCTATGCAGACATAAAAAGAAATGAAATCACATCTTTTGCAGCAACATGGATGCCGCTAGAGGCCATTATCCTAAGTGAATTAACAGGAGACCAGAAAACCAATACTATATGTTCTCACTTATAAGTGGGAGCTAAACATTGTGTACTCATGAACATAAAGATGGAAAGAATAGACACTGGAAGCTATTAGAAGTGGGGAGGGAGGGAGGAAGGCAAAGGTTGATGAAGGAGCTGTTGGGTACTATGCTCACTATCTAAATGATGGAATAACCTGGTATCTCAAACTTCAGCAGCATACATGATACTCATATCACAAACCTGCACATATACCCCTGAGCCTAAAATAAAAGTAAAAATGATAAAGAGGAATTTGAAATGAAGTAAAACAATAGCATCTACAGTAGCATGAGAAAATATATAAAATGCTTTGTGAAAAATCTAACAGCAGATATGTGAGACCTGTGGACTGAAAACTACAAAACATTTATGTGACTAGGAAAGAGTATTCTTCAAAGTAGCTAGAAAAATTGTTATAATTAATTATTAATTAAGAAGATTTAATATTCTTAAAATAATCATTCTTCCCAGTTTAATCTGCAGCTTCAAAGTAATCTCAATCAAAATCTCATCAGAGAGTTTACATAAATTGGCAAGCTCATTTAAAAATACATACAGAAGTGCAAAATTTTTAAAATAGTTAACAATAAAGTTAAAAAAACAACAAAGCTGGAGAACTACCTGACATCTAAAATTATTATAATGTTACAGTAACCCAGACAATATAGTACTGGTATAAAGATATAGATCAGTGGGAAAGAATAGAGGGTCTGCAAAAAAGAAAAATACTAAATTTACATGGACAACTGATTGTTGACAAAGGTGTAAAAGATACTCAGTAGATAAATGATTTCTGCAACAAATGGTGCTTAAAATTGGATAATCATATAAAAAAGAACTTCAATCTATATCTTGCACTGAAAATGGCTCAGAAACAAGGTAAAATCTAAAACTATAAAATGTATAGAAGTAAACACAGGAAAAAAACTGATTTTTGATTAGGAGAAGATGTCTTAAATACAACAAAATTATGATTCATAAAATAAAATATTGATATTTTGGGTTTCATAAATGTAAAAACTTCTGCTCTGTTAAAGACACTGTTAGGTGAATAAAAATTAAGCTACAGGCTGGGAGAAAAATATTTGCAAAGCATGTATCTGGTCAGTGACTTGTGCCCAGAATATACTAAAAACTCTCATAACCCAATAATAAGAAAGCAAACAACTCAATTATAAATAAGCAAAATATTTGAAAGAAGATACATGGATGTCAGGTGAGCATATAAATAAAATGTTCAACATTACATTAGTAATCACTAGGAAAATGAACATTAAAGCCACAAGAAGATACCATTACAAACCAATTATAATTCAAAAGACTGACAATACAAACTAATGGTGAGGAATTAGAGAAAATGGAACTCATTGCTAGTGGAAACATAACCACTTTGGAAAAGAGTTTTTGCTATTTCTGGCTGGGCGCAGTGGCTTATGCCTGTAATCCTACCACTGTGGGAAACTTAGGCTGGTGTATCACTTGAGGTCAAGAGTTTGAGACCAGCCTAGCCAACATGGCAAAATCCCATCTCTACTGAAAAAAATAAATAAAAATTTAAAAACAACCCCATTCTAAAGGATATAAACAGACACTTTACAAAAGAAGACATATATGAGGACAACAAACATACGAAAAAATGCTCATCATCACTGGTCATTAGAGAAATGCAAATCAAAACCACATTGAGATATCATCTTACACCAGTTAGAATGGCGATCATTAAAAAATCTGGAGACAATAGATGCTGGAGAGGATGTGGAGAAATAGGAACACTTTTACACTGTTGGTGGGAGTGTAAATTAGTTCAACCATTGTGGAAGACAGTGTGGCAACTCCTCAAGGACCTAGAAATAGAAATTCTGTTTGACCCAGCAATCCCATTACTGGGTATATATCCAAAAGATTATAAATCGTTCTATTATAGGGACACATGCACACAAATGTTCATTACGGCACTGTTTACAATAGCAAAGACTTGGAATCAATCCAAATGCTCATCGATGATAGACTGGACAGGGAAAATGTGGCACATATATACCAAGGAATACTATGCAGCCATAAAAAAAGTTGAGTTCGTGTCCTTTGTAAGGGCATGGATGAACCTGGAAACCATCATTTTCAGCAAACTGACACAAGAACAAAAAAATCAAACACTGCATGTTCTCACTATAGGCGGGTGTTAAACAATGAGAACACATGGACACAGGGAGGGGAGCATCACACACTGGGGTCTGTGGGGGGGAAATAGGGGAGGGACAGCGGGGTGTGGGGAGCTGGGGAGGGATAACATGGGGAGAAATGCCAGATATAGGTGACGGGGAGGAAGGCAGCAAACCACATTTCCATGTATGTACCTATGCCACAATCTTGTATGTTCTTCACATGTATCCCAAAACCTAAAACGCAATAAAATATATTTTTAAAAAAAGTAGCCGGGTGTGATGGTGCATGCCTGTAGTCTCAGCTACTGCCTTTATTCCAGCTACTCAGGAGGCTGAGGTTGCAGTGAGCTGAGATCTTGCCACTGAGTGACAGTGTAAGACTGCCTTCAAAAAAAAAAAAAAAGTTTGGCATTTTCTTAAAATGATAAACATATGCCTATAATATGGCCCATCCTTTTCATGAATAGCTATTTTCCAAATATATGAAAGTGTATTTCCATAAAGATGTATACACAAATGTCTGCAACTGTATTTACAATACCCCCAAAATGAAAACAACCAAAATGTCTATTAACAGGTGAATGAATAAACTGTTGTATACCCAAATGATGGAAAATTTCTATCAATATAAAGGAATGAACCATTAATATACTCAATAATAAGGATGAGTCCCAGAAATAATTATGCTGAAAGAAGTCAGACAAAACAGTACCCAATGTAATTTTAACCTAAAGTTCAAGAAAATACAAACTACTCATCTATATAAAGAGAAAGGAGACCCAGGATTGGCAGGAGTGAGAGGTGGTTGGGAAGGGCTGGCTGAGGGGATCATAGAACAGCATGAGTACACTGGGGATGATGAATATGCATATTGTTTTGATTGTGGTGATGATTTTACACATATATCTATATCTTTATCTTAACGTATTTTACAGTCTAAACATTTGCAATTGATAGTATGTCAATTATACCTCAATAAAACTGTTGTGAGAAACATTTTCCTACTTCTATGAGATGCTTACATAAGCCCTCCTATGAACATGTCCTACTGCATAGCTTATGTTCCCTTAAAATTCATTATAGATAGGATACATTAAGACTAAAATTATGTGGCACAAAGGCAAAAGATGTAGTTAAAACTGATAATGTTATGGTCTTGAGGGCAACTACTATAAACACAGGCACTCAACAACAGAACAAGAGTTCCTAGAATATGACGAAGTTTAAAATCACAAGAAATGAAAGGGGGAAATATGATTAAATCTGATTACAAACTGATCTACAAATTGAAAAGTAGAATCAGGAAATGGTAAATGTCTTAATATGTTGCTTTTCTCTGCTTTTGGAATGAAGATAGCCAAGTTACAAATTTTTTGATAATGTCGTATTTCCAACTACAGGGAAAACCTAAGCATAGTCATTTATAAGTAACTGAGAAAGAGGAGCGATTGAATACTTGAACATATTCAGAGTTTTCTAGAAATAGCAAATCCACAGATTATAAAGAGGGCTCCAAGCATAATGTGAGCTTGTCCTTGTAAATGTCCAAGTAGTGAAGGAAACCTCCTGGACCATTAATCTGTTTTTGTGCAATAAACCAGTGTTTATTCCTGTGGAAACTAATGGTAGACATCATGAAATTGCTACAAGTAAAATATCTGGATGAATTTATAAAGCACTTGCAAGTGCTTGAAGCCAGAGTCTGGGGGACAGGGGTCTCATTCATAGTTTCATTTTTTGTCTTGTATCTAATGCCAAACAGGCATACTGGTGCTACTCAACAAATCTTGGCTAACTTATGTCTTGTTTTATTTATTTATTTAGAAATCATTTTAGAGCCAGCTGTTTAGCATACTGAAATTTTATATCAGGTCATTTAAATTTAATGTTTTAAAAAACTCCTCAGGGAGTATATTTCTGCTCTTCTATAGGTGAAATTAATAAAATGAGTACAGGACAAAGATGACACCAGGGAAACAAAACACAACAGAGTCGTCACCAAGACAACCAGAATAGAGGGGCTTATTAGGACAGGGACTAGAAAGCTCTGGAGTCAAAGCCTGGCAGAAAAGCAGTAGAATTATTGAGAAGGCAAATAACCTCCAAATTAGTAAATCAATCTGATGCAAAGATTTGCAAGCCCTTCATAATTTCAAGGTTTCGCACTACTTAGAGAAGCGATAATAGAGAGCAAAGAATAGATGCAATAGTCAAAAACTAATTAGAGAAGAAACTATATCAGTCATAAATAGTGGTGAAATTGCCAATGGGCAATGAATAGCAGAGAAAAATATGGAGAAAAGATATCTGATGAAAGCTTGTCAAAAAGCTGAGAGGACAATACATTCTAACGTGAAATGTTTGGGAAGCTTAGTTGAGGAGCAAAGGATACTTAATCTGGACAGCCACATGTCAGGAAAATTGATTAAAAGGCTACACTGCACATTAGTAGAAGGTTACAATAGAATAGCACTTTAAATGAATTTTATTTTTACCCCGGAACCATATGTAAAAATGAATTGCCTAGAAACATAAACATGTAAGTGGTCAGAAGTTAAAAGACCAATATCTTCCTAATTTCTTCCTTACCCCATGCCCAAAGCAGCCTGTAAAATTCGATACACCCTGCATGAGTTTCTTAGAGCCATCATAACAAACTACTATGAACTGAGTGCCTTCAAACAACAGAAATTTATTCTCTCACAGCTCTGGAGGCCTGAAGTCTGAGATTAAATGTGCAAGGCTGCACTCTCTTTAGGTATCCTAGCCGGGAATCTGTTTCTTTTCTCATCCAGCTTTTGGTGGGTACAGGCATTCCTTGGTTTACTGCTGTATCACTGCAACCTGTGCCGTGTGGTTAGATTTCCTTCTCTTTCTCTGTGTTTCTCCTCTGTGTCTTTTATAAAGACACATGTGATTGCATTTAGGGTTCCCTCCAATTATCTGGCAATAGTACCTCCTCTTAAATTCCCTAATCATATTTGTGCAATATTAGTTAATATCTTTTTGCTGTATTTTGCAATATTTAGGAGTTCTGGTAATTAGGGCATATCTTTGGGGAAGCTATTATTCAGCCCATTTTATATCAGCTCTTTGAAAGAAATGTGCATATGTGTGTGTGTGTGTGTGTGTGTGCACGTGCCTGTATATATGTGTCCATTTATATATATGAATGTTGCTAGTATAAAGAGAATAAAGTTACAATTTACAAATAACATTAAATACAGTAGTTCCCTCCTTAACCATGATTTTGCTTTTCGTTATTTCAGTTACTACCTGCAGTCAACTTTGGTCCAAAAACATGAAATGATAAATTCCAGAAATAATTCATAGTTTTAAACTGTGTACCACTCTAAGTAGTCCGATGAAACCTCATGCAGTCATGCTCTGTTTTGCCCAGGATGTGAATAATCCCTTTGTCCAGAGTATTTATGCTGTATATACTACCCTATTAGCTACTTTTTAGCTCTATTGCTTATCAGATCATAAAAACAGTACATATAGGGTTAGGTATAGGCATCCACTGGGGACCTTGGAATATATCCCATAAAAATTAGTGCAGATTACTGTACATGATACTTTTTATTGTAAATTCTCTATCAACTGATTCTCATGGTATGCTTTCCATTTTTGCTGAACCCCTGTATCGATAGTAAAACTATGGCTTCAATTGGCAAACATGTATTTCTGACAGAAATGTTGATACACTGTTTAGTTTCTATTAATGAGTAAGATGAAGATGATATAATAAAGACAAATGTCAGAATTGTACTCATTCACCATTGCAGTAAGCAAGTTTTTGCTGAATAGAATAATAGTTTTTGAATATTGAGAAGACATTTCTTCAATTTTGGTGGCTAGTCACAATGTAGCAGCTACAGATAGAAAAGAATGAAATTTATTCTACATTATTAACGTTTTCTCTATCACGTTCTTAAGCCTAGACAATAAACACAACAATAAGTCAAGTACTGATTTGTAGCATGTGCTGATTTATTTGGCGTAAATATTCCCACCATAGCTGAATTCAGGCTATTGATATGAAAATGCTAAATTCAGTATTGGAAAAGATGTTCAATCACACATAATTATATAGTATTTCCACCATAAGGACTGTATAAAGTGACGAACCCAACAGCATAAGAAAAAGTAAAATAGAATAAAATAGTAGGAAGGGGTAAACATTGACATTTATTTCTTTTGTTGTCAATACAGTTTTAACATTTCAAGTTTACATCATTAATTTTTAGAAATGGCTATGTTTAACAAAGGGCTTGCAAAGTTTCTGAGAGTTTAAGTTGGCTTTTACAAGTAACTAAGAGCTAGTTCATACAAGCTGCTACGTGATACAATATTGAAGAATTAGAAGAAACAGTTTTTAAAACCACCTCAGTTACACAAAATTAATGATAGGTCAGCATTTCTAGTCAGAGAAAATGCATTTTAAAGTCTCCAATCTTTTCCAGAACTTTTGCTACAACTCCTAATCAGATCTGGCTTCAAAGAAAAACACTAAGCTTTATGTGAAAGGTCTCAATAATTCAGTTATAATGAGCAGAACACGAAGCCAAATTTCCTGCTCTACATTTCAAAAAGTTTCAGCTGTTCCTACTGATGGGTCTCCAGGTAGATTTCATTTAAGAGTGAGCTTACTGATGAGTTCTAATTATGTCTAATTTCATATTCACCAACTAATTCAGTTTGCTGTGTGACATTAGGCCAGTCACTTCCTTTTTCTGGCAATTTCTTAATCTGCAAAATGTGGATGTCTTACCTCACAAGGGTATAGTAAACTATAACAAATTAAAAACATTACATATCTAAAATGCAATTACACCACTAAAAACAGTAATTAAGGAAATTAGTGAGAAACCATGACAACTCCTCTGGAATCATGCCATTAATTTTTAAATAAGGAAAAGAGAAAATATAAAGGAGCAGGCTCATCACCATCTTTTATAATCTGTCTTTTGGGAGAAAGGAGTCAGGCAACAGCTAGTTTCTCTCAGAGAAAAATAGAGAGAAGCATGTGACCCCAGTCTGTTTCTACTATGCTAGCATCTGCAATCATTAGGTTCAAGTGGCATTTTAAAAAAATTATTCTCTGCAAAAGAGTCCCAATGAAACAATAATTATCATTTAATGAGATTCATGGTGGCACAATAAATATCACTGCTCTTCTCCACCTGAGTTCTAACCCAATTGAGAAAGGCAGATGGGCACCAAAATATCATCTTTAGTACTGATAGCAGAGGATATGGCTTTAATCAGCAGTAAAGCGGGCTTTCTGATAATGAACATCACAATAAAATTGCCTTGCCTACGATGTCAAAGGCAAAAGGGGATTGCCTGCTTCTATCTTGGAATGAGGTCCTTATAATATACAGCCTGGGGGATTGAGATAGGAGGCTTCTCAGTTCCTGAAGAAGGCTTCCCAAGAGACAGAGATTAAGGGACCAGCTCCCTTATACCCAGTTTTTCTTCTAAACTCTCCCATCAGATAAGTCCCTCTTCTTCACTGGAGCATAAATGGGTGATGAGGCAAAGAACGTCCCAGAATGTCATGATAATAGATCTCTCTACGTGGAAGGAAATTTTAGGAGTGTCTTCCCAACCTTGCCCCATCAATATTCAAAACGTTTAGTGTAAGCAAACAGAGAGAGCTGTAGGAGCTGTTCATAGGTGTGTTATTCCCAGTAAAGAATACGGGATCAAGAAAAGGGACACTGCTCTTCAGTTCACTTCTAAGCCGCCAGGCTCAGTCCTAGATGCTCAGAGACGTTAAACAATTTAAGTTAACACAGCAAACCCTATTGTATGCCTAGACCATGTGCTGTTTGAAAGCAGAGATTATAGCTTAATGACCACTTAATAATGGACAGTTTAATGATAGCCTTGCACATTATAAACAATAGTAAATATTTACAGAAGGAAATATAGAAAAGAGAGAAAGAAGGAAATGAAGAAATAAAGAGAAAAAGGAAATAAAGAAGAGAGAGAGAGAAATAAAGAGAAAGAAAGAAAGAAAGAGAAAGAAAGAAAGAAAGAAAGAAAGAAAGAAAGAAAGAAAGAAAGAAAAAGAAAGAAAGAAAAAGAAAAAGAAAGAAAGAAAGAGAAAGAAAAAGGAGGGAGGGAGGGAAGGAAGGAAGGACAGGTGAAAGAAAGAAATTGAGAAATTGAGAAGTAAATTCAAACTCAAATCAGACTAACTTCAAAATCATAGGTCCTTTACCACTTCCATTGCCCCCATGTTAGTGTTGTAACTGGGCTTTATGACTACTGGAATGTTATTACACAGCTAGCACGGATGTACTCTTGAATCCTCACATCTTTATTAAGAGCATTAAGTCTCTTTAAGGGCAATGTGCTCAGTGTTCCCACTGGCTCAGATATTGTACTGGATACTTGCTGAGATGATATATAATCTCAGGTCTTCAAGCCAGATTGAGAAAAGCAAAATAATGACATCTAATACATAATGGTGCTTATAATCATACTTAAGATCAGAATGTTCTGCCATAAATAACAGTGTTACTACAAGCTGATATTAGCATATTTAAGGCATTCCCTGTAAACACAATTGCAAGGTTAGGACTGTCATTCTTATTCTGTTAAAGGTTGTTCTTATAACATTAACAAACATTGATAGATGAGATTAATCCCTTTAACTCATACATTCAAAAGATGATTTTTCATTATGTTCATAGCTGTATGACCATACAATAAGTATTAAGAAATGACGAACAATACATTGGTCAAAAAATTCAGGAAAGAATTGAAACTGATCACAGAATTCAAGTGGGTATTTTGCTGTTCACATTTTCTGAGATTTACGAATTCTACTTAAAAAGAAAAACTAAGCTCTCAGTGTGTACATTGAGCTATTTAAAAATTAAGGTGAAATTTCAAAGTGATTTAATTATAGGAAAAATATTGAGTTATCTTTTTAACTTCTATATTCAGTAAATGTGAATCTCTCCTTTTCTGAAGATTTCCATGTAAAGATCCTATTGGCCTTTATTTTATAGCTACCTACTGCACTGAGGGCTAAGGCAGAAGATGGCTGTCCTCCGGGTCTCACTGCACTTTATTCATACGGATGACTGTAACTGGCCACTTGAAAACAGGCCTGGATCAAATCACCTCTTCACATCTTTTTTGGTCTTAAATATCATGATCTATGATTATATGAAAAAGTTGCAATTTCAGACAACTGGCATCCAATGTAGTCAAGTTGCAGAATTGCTGTTATCATGCAGCAGCTCTTATGCACCCACCACAGCTCCGGGCACTGAGTTCCTCTGACTCAGAAGTGTCAGCTGCATCGGAGCCTGCAGCAGTGATGGGAAGGATTATACCTCAGTTAAGCCTGATCCCCGACTCCAGGCAAGCCAGTCTCCTTCTGTGCCAGGAACACTACACAATCAGGCCTTCATTCCAATCTGCTTTTACAACGCTTATTCAAATCCAAATTCATCGTTACATCTCCCTCCTCCATATGAGTTTTCTATTGCTGCCTTAACTAATTATCACAAATTTATTATATTACTGTTCCTCAGGTAAGAAATACTACATGGGTCTCTGGGTGAAAGTCAAGGCATCAGCAGGACTGTGTTCCTGTATAGAAGCTCTAGAGGAGAGTCAATTTCCCTGTCTCAGCTAGCAGCTGTCCACACTTCTTAGCTTATCCCCCTTCCTACCATCTCTAATGCCAGCCTCACCACACCTCTGCTCTTTCTTTCATAGTCACCCCTCCCTCTAACCACATCCAGGAATGTTCTCTATCTGTAAGGACACAGATGATTAGATTAAACCTTCCAAAATAGTGGAGGAAAATCTTCCCATCTCAAGGTCCATCCTAGTAATCACATCTTCAAAGCCCTGTATGCCATGTGAGGTAGCATATTCCCAGGTTTCAGGGCTTGGGAGAGACTTCTTATAGAGTGTGTGGGGTGAAGCATTATTCTGCTTGTCACCTCTGAAACCTCTCATAATCATTACAACTTTCACTTACTAAACTGTCTTTGCAGCATTGGAGTGTATGTGTCCAATAATTTAGCTATTCATTATTTCAGACTTTTAAGCATTCGATTCTTTCATATGTGTTTTGGTAATTATAAACTTTCTGAATGCAGAGCGCTTGCTCAAGGTCAACTATGTCTTCTGGCTTTATCTCTGTCGTGTTTTTAGTGCTGAGCATTCAACAGTTAGCAGATTTCTTAGATATTTCTTTGAAAGTCAAAAATATTTTGTGGTTTATAGGGCACTTTTAGTTATATAATCCATTTTTTAAAGCCCAAATTGAATACCAAAAAATGAACACCAGAAGGATGAAGTGAGAACCTTAGGTAATCCCACAATAAATCAGTACACTTTCATCATCTCAAGTTAAAAGCCTCATAAGTAATAATCTTTCAGTCATCATTACATAACAGGCAAGTAATTGTATTTAGGTGTCTAATTCCCATGATTTACCAGTAGAAATATCTGCCATTTTCATAAACCAGTATGAGGTGCCATTATAATAAAATATTTTAATGAGAGAATATGAAAAATATTTAAATATCAAGGGGTACTATGGTTTTGCATTATGGTATTTGTTCCTTTACATTCTTATCATGTGTACTAATGAGATTTAACAATGAGTGGTTAGGTCAAAGTAGTTTTTAGCAGTGGAATCATGTTTAATTCTCCCCATTCCTGGCCAATGTTGTAACGCTACCCACGAAACTTCCTACCAGTCACAACAGGATACTTTCGTCCCTGTCCAACTTAGTCACTAAAATCTCACTGATATTAAGAATTTTTTGGATCAGTTTTAAATAGAATTGAGGGTAATCATTTCTCAAGAGCAGTTTATTGCTAAGATAAAAGTGGTAAAAACAAGTACACAAATCACATATTGTTTCTAATTGACCACAGTGAAAAAGATGATATAATCAATGTTTTAAGTGATATGGTAAATGAAGGTTGTTACAATGACCTCACTGGACATGAGGACAAAAAAAAATCCCATTCAATTAAAAAGTGATAAAGTTGTTTGTATACATATAAAGTCTGAATTTAAAATGTTATATTATGCTGAATCAACTAATTTTCACATTTAATTTATGAAATGGATTACAGAAAAAAAGAAATTCTGTCATTTGCAGCAACATGGATAGAACTGGAGATCATTATGTTAAATAAAATAAGCAAGAAACAAAAAGACAAGTGTCAAATGTTCTCACTCATATGTGGGAGCTAAGTTGATCCCATAAAGGTGGAGAGTAGAATAGTGGTTACCAGAGGCTAGGGAGTTTGTGTATATGGGGGATATGGTATCAGGGGATGAAGAAAGGTAGACTAAAGAAGCAGAAGTTCTGCCCAGGGAAATCAGGCAAGAAAAAGAAATAAAGATATTCAAATAGGAAGAAAGGAAGTCAAATTGTCTCTGTTTGCAGATAACATGATTCCATATTTAGAAACTCCATCATCTCAGCCCAAAACTCCTTAAGCTGATAAGCAACTTCAGCAAAGTCTCAGGATACAAAATCAGTTGTGCAAAAATCACAAGCATTTCTATACACCAATAACAGAGAGAGAGCCAAATCATGAGTGAACTTCCATATGCAATCACTACAAAGACAATAAAATACCTAGAAACACAACTAACAAGGGATGTGAAGGATCTCTTCCAGGAGAACTGCAAACCATTGCTCAAGGAAATAAGAGAGAACACAGACAAATGGAAAAACATTTAAAGAATCGGTATTGTGAAAATGGCCATACTGCCCAAAATGATTTATAGATTCAATGCTATCCCCATCAAGCTACCATTGACTTTCTTCACAGAATTGGAAAAAAAAAAAAGAAAAAAGAAAGCCTTAAATTTTATATGGAACCAAAACATACCTGCATAGCCAAGACAATCCTAAGCCAAAAACAAAAACAAAAAAGCAAAGCTGGGAACATCACACTACCTGACTTCAAACTATACTACAAGGCTACAGTAGTCAAAACAGCAAAGCATTGGTACCAAAACAGAGATATAGATGAATGGAACAGAACAGAGACTTGAAAAAATAACGTCACACATCTACAATTATCTGATCTTTGACAAACCTGACAAAAACAAGCAATGTGGAAAGGATTCCCTTTTTAATAAATGGTGTTGAGAAAACTATCTAGCCATATGCAGAAAGCTGAAACTGGACCCCTTCCTTACACCTTATACAAAAATTAACTCAGGATGGGTTAAAGATTTAAGTGTAAGACCCAAAACATAAAAACCATAAAAGAAAACCTAGGCAATTTACCATTCAGGACATAGACATGGGCAAGGACTTCATGACTAAAACACCAAAAGCAATGGCAACAAAAGTCAAAATAAAAAAATGGGATCTAATTAAAGTGCTTCCGCACAGCAAAAGAAGGTCTCATTAGAGTAAACAGTCAACTTACAGAATGGGAGAAAAATTTTGCAATCTACCCATCTGACAAAGGGCTAATATTCAAAATCCACGGTGAACTTAAATAATTTTGTAAGAAAAAACAATCCCATCAAAAAATAGGCAAAGGATATGAACAGACATTTCTCAAAAGAAGATATTTATACAACCGACAAACATATGAAAAAAAGACTCATCATCACTGGGCATTAGAGAAATGCAAATCAAAACCACAATGGGGTACCATCTTATGCCAGTTAGAATGGCGATCATTAAAAAATCAGGAGACAACAGATGCTGGAGAGGATGTGGAGAAATAGAAATGCCTTTATACTGTTGATGGGAGTGTAAATTAGTTCAACCATTGTGGAAGACAATGTGGCGATTCCTCAAGGATCTAGAACCAGAAATACCACTTGACTCAGCAATCCCATTACTGGGTATATACCCAAATTATTATAAATCATTCTCCTATAAAGACACATGCACACCTGTGTTTATTGCGGCTTGTTCACAATAGCAAAGACTTGGAACCAACCTAAATGTCCATCAGTGATAGACTGTGTAAAGCAAATGTGGCACACACACACTATGGAATACTATGCAGCCATAAAAAAGGATAAGTTCATGTCCTTTGTATGGACATGAATGAAGCTGAAAACCATCATTCTCAGCATACTAACACAAGAACAGAAAACCAAGTACTGCGTATTCTCACCCATAAGTGGGAGTTAAACAATGAGAGCACATGAACACAGGAAGGAGAACATCACACACTGGGGCTTATTGGGGCATGGGGGCCTAGGGGAGGGATAGCATTAGGAGAAATACCTAATGTAGATGATGAGATGCTGGATGCAGCTACTAACCACCACGTCACATGACACACCTGCATGTTCTGCACATGTACCCCAGAAATTAAAGTATATATAATCGAGTATATATATATATATCGATATATATATATATCAATAAATAAAGTATATATATTATCGATATGGATACAGTGATGAACCTTATGCATTTAGAAAAGCCCATAGAACTGTACAACACAAAGAGTGAACTCCAATGTAAACTAGGGACTTTAGTTTATAAAAATATATCTACATTGGTTTATCCGTTGTAATAGATGTTATCAGTTGTAACCACATATATGGAGAAGTGTGCAATTGGGGAAAGTGTATGAGAAGGTGAGAGAAGAGAAAATATATGAGAACTCCTTAGAATTTCTGTTCAATTTTTCTTCAAAGTTAACAGTGATTAAGAAATAATGGCTATTACTTTTAAGAAGGCAAAATCACGTTATAAGTTACAGCAAATAGGAAGCTTTTTATTTTAGATGAAAAAAATTTAATCATAAAGTACTGAATATATTTATTTTGTATCCCTTATTACACATATGAATACCTTACTAGACAACTGTATAACACTTCAACTCATAAACCTAACAGAACAGGAATTATGGGGTAAGGAAGAAATAAACACAACTATAATTCTATGAATGATATATTTAATAATAAATATATTTATATGCCAGAATTACTATATGACATAAAAATGTATTATTTTTAACCCCTAAGAGAAATATAAAAGTAAAATTGCTAGAAAATGTAATATTTAGTTTCTTAATAGAAAAATGAATCTTCACTGTGTGTGATGAACTGAACTGGAGTGTTCAGTGAAAGGTTTTCAGAAATTCCAGTGTTTCTCTAGAGAGAGTAGGGATGCTATTTATTCTCTCCTTGCTGCATCCTTACACTGGGAAGGAATCTCTTTGTTTTTCACTCAGACTAGAGAGAAGGAAAAAAGTTTTGTGAGCTACTCTCAGAATTAACTGCAAAGCAATACATGATATTCACTATCTCAAAAGGGAAATGAGCTGGTGTGGTGAGACTGTTGTAAATGTTTTGACTTCCTCTTTCCCGTTAATATTATTTCTACAAATAAAAATTGTTGAACTATTTCATTCATTTGTCCATGTATTCATTCACTGAGTAAATAGCATTGGAGTTCCTACCATCCATTCTAGACACTGGCAGTAGAGCAGTGATCAAAGTGGCCTAGATCGTTGCTCTCACCCAGAACCTGTACTAACAGGAAAAGGCCAAAAATAGACATGTAAACAAATAGAGGTTATGAGGCTTTTGATCAGTGGAAATGTTGTAAACAAAATTAAACAATGCATAGTAGTATCACCAAAGGCAGGTGTGTGGCTGAAGAAAGAGTAGACAACAAAATTCTGAGATGACATTTAAGTTGAGAACTAGCTTACACAATTTATTCCATGAACATTGATTGAGTTATATTACATACTGGATACTGCCCTAAGAAATCAAATGTCTATAATCATGAAGCTTACAATTTAGTGGGGAGGAGGAAGAAACAGAAAATGTAAAAATAAGCAAATAGATTAATAACATAATTTCAGATTGTGATCAATGCTATTTGAAAAAAATAAGACAGTATAGGGACATCTAGAGTGAGAGTATGTGCATTTTAAATTTTGAGCAATAATCTTTTGCATTAGTCCATTCTTAACGCTGCTATAAAGAACACTCCATGACTGGGTAATTTATGAAGGAAAGGTTTAATTGACTCACAGTTCTGCATAGCTGGGGAGGCTTCAAGAAACTTACAATCATGGCTTAAGGCACCTCTTCACAGGACAGCAGGAGAGAGAATGAGTGTCAGCAGAGGAAATGCCAGATATTTGTAAAACCATCAGATCTCATAGAAACTTACTAAATATCAGGAGGACAGCTGGGGAAACTGTCCCCATGATTCAAGTACCTCCCACTGGGTCCCTCCCATTACACATGGGGATTATGGGGACTATAATTTAAGATGAGATTTTGGGTAGGAACACAGTCAAATCATATAATCTGTAATCTGCAGAAAGGGTCCTATATGCCACCAGCACTACATCAGAATGACTCTTTCTGTATATGCTGGCCAAGTCACTACATTATCAAAATCTTTAATCATTGCTTATCTGACCTATGAAAATGTGATGTCACTGTAGAACTAATTTGTATCCTTCTATTTATTCTTTGTTTTCAACTACCTTAAGGCTTTTATTTGTTTTCAAAGTCTGTAATCATTAATAATTACTAACACAGTTTTTAAGTCAATTATGTTATCACCAGTTAATCTTGGAAATCTATTCTTTTCCTTGGTGTTTCTTTTTATTTTCTGAAATAAACCCTTTACTATATCTTTCAATAAAAACCTGTGTATGTATCAAAAGATTTTTACTCTGCTCTCCTTCATGAATGATTAATGTTTTTCTAATAATCATTGAGTACACGATCTCTTCCATTATCTTCTGGCATTTCCTTCTGGCAATGATATATCTGCTTTCTATCTCATTGTTGGTTTTGAAGTTAATTTATTCTCTCTGGTAATTTTGAGATTTATTTTTGTCTTTGGGTTCTTTAACCTTACTGAAATATGTGTAAATGTGAATTTATGTTTATATCCTGCTCAAGACTTTGATTGTTTCTCCAATTTGAAATCTCTGCCTCTTGAAATATTAATGCCTCTTATCTCAAAGAAAGGGCTTCTCTACTTGGTTTTGAGAATAGCATAAAGGGTTTTGTTATTCCTATTTTGTGGGGAATAATGTGATTGATAAGGAGACAAGATCCTAAGCCATACCCAGGCTTTGTGGAGAATTCTTGAAGACTTAATAATAGAAAGTTACTGAGACTAAATGGCAGGTGCCTGCTCTAAGGAAGGAGAGCAAGGGGAAGCAGTCAAGATCTGAGAATGAGACGTTTGTTTCAAACAACATATTTTTTATATTTTAAATTTTTTTATTTTTTTCTTCCAACTTTTAGATTCAGAGGCACCCATGCAGGTTTTTTATGTTGGTAAATTGCATGCTGCTAGAGTTCATTGTAGAAATGTTTTTATCACACAGTTAGTGAGCATAGCACCCAATAGATTTGTTTTGTTTTGTTTTGTTTTTTGAGATGGAGTCTTATTCTGTTACCCAGTCTGGAGTGCAATGGAGTGATATTGGCTCAATGCAACCTCTGCCTCTTGGGTTCAAGTGGTTCTTCTGCCTTGGCCTTCCAAGTAGCTGGAACTACAGGCATAAGCCACCACTCCTGGATGTTATTTTTTGTATTTTTAGTCGAGATGGGGTTTCACCGTGTTGTCCAGGCTAATCTCGAGCTCCTGACCTCAAGTAATCCACTCACCTCAGCCTCCCAAAGTACTGGGATTATAGGCATGAGTGACCACTCCTGGCCACAGTAGGCATTTTTTTTTTATTTTTACACTCCTCCCACCCTCTACCCTAGAGTAGACTCCAACGTCTATTGGTCCGCTCTTTGTGTCCATGTATGCTGACTATTTCGTTCCCACTTGTAAATGAGAACAAATAGTATTTAATTTTCTATTCCTACATTAGATCAAATAGGATAATAGCCTCCAACTGCATCCACACTGCTGCAAAGGACATAATTTCATTCCTTCTTATGGCTGCTCAGCATTCCATGGTGTATATGTATCACATTTTCTTTAACCCATTCCATTGCTCATGGGCATCTATATTGATTCCATGTCTTTGCTATTGTGAATAGTGCCAAGGAACATACACATGCATGTGTCTTTATGGTAGAATGATTTATATCCCTTTTGGTATATACCCATTAATGGGGTTGTTGAGTCAAATAGTAGTTCTACTTTAAGTTCATTGAGAACTTTCCAAACTGCTTTTCACAGTGTCTGAACTAATTTACATTTCCACCAGCAGTGTATAAGGATTTCTTTTTCTCTGCAACCTCACCAATATTTATCATTTTTTGACTTTTTAATAATCATCATTATTGCTTGTGTGAGATGGTGTCTCATTCTGGGTTTTATCTGCATTTCTCTAATGATTGGTAATGTTGAGCATTTTTCCATATGCTAGTTGTCCATGTTTATGTCTCCTTTTGAGAAGTACTTGTTTTTGGACTTTGTCCATTTTAATGAGGTTGTTTGTCTTTTGCTTGTTGATTTAAGTTTCTGATAGCCTCTGAATATTAGATCTTTGTCTGATTCATACTTTATGACTCTTTTCTCCCATTCTGTGAATTGTCTGTTTATGCTGTTTATAGTTTCATTTGCTGTTCAGATGTTCTTTAGTTTAATTAGGTCCCACTTATCAATTTTCAACAATAATTCTTGAATGAATGAATAAATGAATGAATGGCTATTGAGGAGTTCACTTTCAACATAACAGAGTATCAATATTTTCAAAGGTAATCATCAAGGTCTTTATATTCACTGGGCAAATCAACACGCTTCTGAGGCAATTAATTAGTTTATCTAAATAACATCACTTTAATTTTCTCTTTTGGTTTGCTTTACCTTGGAAAGTGTACAGCTTTAGAAAGACGCAGAGTTAACAATGACAAGTGTGGTCTACATATTCAGGATATTTCTGTCTAACAGTCTTTTATTGACTGATATAGTAAAACTGTGCATTTCCTGGACTAGTCTTATGGAAAACCTACGAAAACCAAAAAATCAATATTTGACTTGATAGACGACAGAACACTGAAAGTGTTCATGTACTTGACTGCTGTGGCTTTAGTTATTTTCATTCAGTGATAAAGTGCAAGTCTATATCCGAGAATATCTTATCCAATGTTCACCAGCTATAAAACCAAAGACAGTGTTCTCTCTCATCAATAGCTTTGCAGAAATAACTGTCTGGATAACGGGAATGGAGGCATTGCTGTGAACTAAATCCCTAGCATTCTGCCCAGAACTCTGTTCATCTAAAGAAAAAAGTACTTGTTCTTTTGCATGTGCAAGGTAAGAATAGTAAGAAATTCAACTATGTAGAATCAATAGTCCACATTCTGGAGTCAGAATGCCTGGTTCAAACCTGTGTATTTCTTGCTAGTCAGATGATCTTGGACAAGTGATAGAATCACATAAAGGCTCAAGTTCCTCATCAGTAAATGCTTAGGGTAATTGTATCCTTCCCCCAATAAAAAATGTTATAAGATTAAATGAGGATAACTTGAATGCTTCTTAATTGTATGTGATCAATAGGAACAATTTTCAAAGTACTTTCTTAATATGAGATATAGAATAATTAAATTATCATTCTGTAATGGGAGAATTACTGTTTATTGATCTGGGTCCAAATTCTTGACTGAAATTATCTGTTGGGATACACCCATATATATGGCTATTTTATTGGTACTTTATTTGATTTTCTTTAAATCAAAGACCTCATAAACAGTTATAATTGAAACCACATTATAGAATAAACTACACAGTCTTTACTAGACAACTATTAACTCAAACATAAATGTATATTCACCAAGCTACAAATAGTATTTAATTTAGCACCTATATTGATTTACTGTTTCCCCTTTCTGGATTTACTGGGACATTTTAGCCAGGAATCTCTGAAGTATATCTTTCTTCTGATTACAATTATGTCCCCATCTTTCATTGTTGAATCCTCTGCTGACCAGAATAATTATCCTGTGTAATCAATGCAACATTAGATCTTTTAATGCCAGTCTCTGAGAGAGATTCTTTATTCCCTCCTTCTTCAATAACTATTATGTTCAGTGCTGAAATTTAAGATTTTTCTCTTGTTTAGCACCTCTTCTGTAAAATGCTGGCTATAGATGCTTATCCCTTAGTACAAAGGATACAATACAGGAAGTGACTATTTCCTTCATTTGCAAGATGCTGTGGTTCTGTGCAACATCTCCTGAATCAGAATTCATGATTTTGTAATCTTGTCCCTGTATTATCAAGAGAATGGGAGTGATTTTCATTACCAGCTGCTTTTCAGCAAGAACAAAGCTGTTTTCAGGTTGAGAATAACATATAGGTATTTAATATGCTACCTGGAAAGAAAATCATCCTTACTCATCAGATGTAAAGAACTTTTCAGTTTACTTAATGCTTACAGTGTAGCACTAACATGCACTAGTGTTTTTCCTCAAGTCATTAAGAGCTGAGACATTAAATTGTTTTTTTCTTATCTACTTTTACTTGTCTGTTTAGGTTATACTTTCACATATATTATAAATGCATGATCCTCAAGATACCCTGTGTTAAGGGCTGGGCAAACAGCTCCCTCAGAAAACACCAAGACTTGAGGAATCCCCTGGATAACTCTGTTGTGACTGGGAAAACCCAAGATGAGACTCAGACTGTAAATCCACAGCCAGTATTTGCTTTAGATGCCAGAATGTCTTCATCAGATATTGTCTTTATTGAACACCAGTTACTTCATTATTTCCTGGTCTTTGGTTCAAAAAAAAATAAAGGTCACCAAAGAAGAGACTAGTGTTATACTATTATATATATTTTTTTCATTTCTGTTGTTTGCATAAGTTCTATATTTGGGTACGTATATTTGGGTTCATAATAAGTAAATAATATTTACTGTTGTTATTCCTACATAGCAAGTAATAGAAATAAAGTACAAAGTAGAATATTAAGTCTCTAAAAAGGTTTACTCATGGTCATGACACCTGGTATACTTTGAGAACAGTGTAATATGATGAGAAAAGCATAGACATCAGGACAGGGAGGCATGGGTTCAGGTCAACTCTGCCTCTTATTATTAATAGTTGTTTGACATTGGCAAGCCATTGACACAGTCTGACCTTTAGTTTCTTCCTATGTAAAATGGGTATTGAATCCTAATTTACAAGATTGTTTTGAGTATACTAGAATGTGTAAAAGAGTGAATGACTTACATTCAATAAATACTAAACATAAAAATTGATTATATGGCGTAGAAAACTTGAAGTATAGAGAAACTAGAGAACATTTTCAAATAATACACTGTTAGAGCTTGAAAAATAATCCATGAGTCATCACACAGTTGTTTACTCACTTCAAATGAGATAAGCAATCAAGTGTTTTCATTTATAGAAAAAAACACTGATAGTCCTTGGCATGAACTGTTTAGAGAACTATGCAAAATAAATGGATTTGATACTCCTGATTTACCACTCATGAGAGGCAATGAATTTAGTGATTGTATACATAATACCTTTGACCATGTGGAGAACCAATGAACATAATGAAGCTGGTTGGCTGCGCCTAAGTTCAGTGGACAAAGTGATGAAAGAAATAATGAACTCAGGGATTCTGTCTCCTGGCTTCAGAAGCAGTTACTGAGCCTCACATCTGCTAAGATTGCCCAGAATATGAGTCTTATCTACCGTAAAGAAAGAGCTGAAACTGTGGAAAAACAGACAAAAGCTCTTATCATGAGAGTGGCTGACCTGCAATGACAGGTGCATGCACAGCCTCGCCAGGTGTCTACTGTTAAAGTGAGGGCACTGATTGGAAAAGAATGGAACCCTGCAAATTGGAATGGAGTTGTGTGGGAGGACACTGGTGAAGCTGAGAACACTGAGTTTGTAAACTCTGATCAACCTTTTTGCCAGAAGGGACAGCTTTCTGATCCCCAGTAGTGGCAATATCCCCCCTCCCCAACCCATGCTGTCATCTGCTTTTCCACCTTTGAGGAGATAAACCCTACACTGCCTCAGACATCAGTGATGACCTCCCTTGTGACAGTTGCTAGGCAAGATAATGTTGATTCCCCTCAGAAGCCACTCGAACAACCCTGTTTGCTTCTAGACCTATAATTAGGCTAAAGTCCCAGTGGGCCCCTAGAGATGAAGTTGAGAGTATGACCCATGAGAAGGTGCACTACACTAAAAATCTGCTTAAGTTTCCTAATTTATATAAATAGAAATCTGGAGGATAGGCATGACAATGGATTTTAAGGGTGTGGGATAATGATGGAAGGAACACACAGTTGAATAAGACTGAATTTATTAATTTGGGTTTACTGAGTAGGGACTCTGCATTTAATGTTACAGCTCCGGGAGTTAAAAAAAAGATTCTAATAATTTATTTGCTTGGTTAGTTGAAATGTGAATTAAAGATGGCCCACTGTGAGCGAGCTGGAAATGCCTGATTGTGCTTGGTTTAATGTAGAGGAAGGGACCCAGAGATTTAGGGAGATTGGGATGGTGGAGTGGATTAGTCACTTTAGACCTACTCATTCCAGCTGAGAGAGTCTAGAAGATACACCCTTAATGAATGCCGTGCACAACAGATTTGTGAGGGCAGCACCTGCATCTTCAAGGGGTCCTGTAATTGCTGTTCTCTGTATGTCAGATTTAACAGTTGGACCCGCAGTCACTCAACATAAAATTTAAATACAATGGAAATATTGGATCTTGAGGTGGCATGGGTCAAGTGGCAGCAGTAAACTGTCAAAGGCAAGGTGGGCATAGCTGCCATAATGGAAATCAGAGGCAAAGCAGCAATCAGAATAGTCTGACTCCTGTAGAGCTCTGGCATTGGCTAAATAATCATGGTTTCCTAGAAGTGAAACTGATAGGAAGCCTACTGTATTACTACTTAATTTACACAAGCAGAAAAATTCTAGATTAAATGAACAAAATACTAACTTGAATTATGAAAACAGAGAATCATGGTCTCTCTATCAGTTTTCAGACTTGAGTCAGTTTACAGATCCAGAACCCCTTGAATTAAGGGAAGGCCAGGTCCCCTTGAGGAAGGATGCCACTACATTACTAACAATTTATGGAGTGACTCTTTCTCCTATCCTTCCCCAAGGAGACCTCCAGCCTTTACCAGGGTAACTGTTCAGTGGGGATAGAGAAATAATCAGACATTATGGGGACTGCTGGACACAGGCTCTGAGCTGACGTTGATTCTAGGGGACCCAAAACATCATTGTGGTCCTACAGTAGTAGGGTAATTCATGGATTTTTAGCTCAGATCTGACTTCCAGTGGGTCTAGTGGGTCCCTGGACTAATCCTGTGGTCATTTCCCCAGTGACAGATTTGCATAATTGGCATAGACGTGCTTAGTAACTCTCAGAACGCCCACAGTGCCTCCCTGGCTGGTATGGTGAGGGCTATTATGGTAGGAAAGGCCAAATTGAAGCCATTATACCTGCCTCTACCTAGAAAAATAGTAAATCAAAAATATGTCATCCCTAGAGGGATTGTGGAGATTAGTGCCACCATCAAGGACTTGGAAGACGCAGGGGGTGGTGATTCTCATCACATCCCCATTCAACTCTTCCATTTGGCCTATGCAGAAGACAGACGGATCCTGGAAAATGACAGTGTATTATTGTAAGCTTAACCAAGTGGTGACTCCAATTGCAGCTGCCATACCAGATGTGGTTTCATTGCTTGAGCAAATTAACACATCTCCTGGTACCTGGTATGCAGCCATTGACTTGGCAAATGTGTTTTTCTCCATTCCTCTTCATAAAGTCCCCCAGAAGCAATTTTCCTCCAGCTGGAAAGACCAGAAATATACCTTTACTGTCCTATCTCAAGGGTATATCAACTCTCAGGCTTTGCATCATAATCTTATTCAGAGAAACCTTGATCACTTTTTGCTTCTGCAAGATATTACACTGGTCCATTACATTGATGATATTATGCTGATTGGATCCAGTGAGCAAGAAATAGCAAACACACTGGACTTATTGGTGAAACGCTTGCATGCCAGAGGATGAAAAATAAACCTGATTAAAATTCAGGAAACCTCTATCTCAGTAAAATTTCTAGGGGTCCATTAATATGGGGCCTGTTGAGATATTCCTTCTAAGATGAAGAATAAGTTGCTGCATTTCGCCCCTCCTACAGCCAAGAAAGAGGCACAATGCCTAGCCAGCCTATTCAGATTTTGGAAGAAAGGCATTCCTCATTTGGGTATATTACTCCGGCCCATTTATTGAGTGACCAGAAAGGCTGCCAGTTTGGAGTCACTCCACCAGTAAAAAATCGTGACCTGCTGAGGTGCTTGCTGAAGGCAAAGAAAATACATAATGGACAGTAGAAGCAGGTAGTCATAAATAACAGCTGTGACCACCTGACCAGCTGCAGAAATGAGGACTGTAATTGTCATATCTTCCTACTTTTGTTAAAAACATGTTTTGCATGTATACACTTGTACTAAGAAAACATCTTCATTTATTTCCTTTCTCCTTTATCATGGGACATATGATTTCTTGACTTCACATCAACATTTAAGTATCATTAACTTTATGTAATAGTATTTGAGTTGGGGATTGATGTGTGTCCATTTGTATGTAGAACAGTTGTATTAGTTAGGTGTAATTATGACCTTATTATGGTCTTTATTTGAAGATTATATATGATCTCAGGTGATGTGTATGGGTTCAAGTTAACAAGGGGTGGACTTATGATGCTTAATACTGAGTGGCAACTTGATTAGATTGAAGGATACAAAGTATTTATCCTGGGTGTGTCTGTGAGGGTGTTGCCAAAGGAGATTAACATTTGAGTCAGTGGGCTGGGAAAGGCAGACCCACCCTCAATCTGGGTGGGCACAATCTAATCAGCTTACAGTGTGGCTAGAACATAAGCAGGCAGGAAATTCTGAAAAGAGAGACTGGCCTAGCCTCCCAGGCTACATCTTTCTCCCATGCTGGATGCTTCCTGCCCTCAAACATCGGATTCCAAGTTCTTCAGTTTCGGGGTTTGGATTGGCTCTCCTTACTCCTCAGCCTGAGATGGTCTATTGTGGGACCCTGTGATCTTGTGAGTTAATACTCAATAAATTCCCCTTTATGTGTATATCAATTCCATTAGTTCTGTCCCTCTAGAGAACCTTAATAGAGGCTTCGAATATATTGCAGAGGCCCCTTAACCAGCCCAAGATATCTGCCTAATCACAATTCTGCCATTCTTAGTCTTGATACTGAAACAGCCTCAGTATGAAAACTATTGTGTAGGAAGGCTTGACTTGACATTAAGCCAAGGGAAATATAAGAACTTATAGTGCCTCATTTAAAAAAGGTAGAGGGAATTGCTTATGACTTGTAAATGCTACAACAAATGTTTGACATAATTTCAGTGGCACCATGGTTGGACATTACACCAAATACAGCAGCAGTTAGTTCTGTCATTTACAGCTAAAAAACAATTTTCTCCCACTAAAAATCAAATCTGAAAGTTCCCTGTTTCATGTGTGATTAATGGTGGCTACACTCCATTCTCATTAAGGAATGAGAACAGAGGATTGAAGGAGTTATTGAGTATCCAAAGATTCATAGTTTTATGCAAGTTTTAAAAAGGATTAATGTGGATTTCTGAATGTATAATTGTAGTATATTTATAAGATTTCAGAGAACTGTACCATCTTAAAACATTATTTTTTCTAACCAGTATTAATGGGTTGAAATTAAACATAAATATATGTATTTTTAAGTTCTGAATACAATAGTTTCAGTAGACCTACCTCAATAACGCACAATGAAATAATACTCATATGTTTTCAGTATATAACAGATATTAACTCCAGAGTTACTGCTTTTACATTTCCTTTTATGTTTGCTTAACATATATTTTCTCATTTAGCTATAAGACCACAAAATTCCACTGATGTATCAGACGAAGTAAAACAATATAAACCCTTAGGTGGCATTGAAATCTCACTGTAGATGGACACCCTGACCTGCACTTGTAGTCCCAGTTGAGAAGCTGAGGCAAGAGGATCACTTGAACCCAGGAGTTTGAGGCCAGTCTGTATAACACTGTGAGACTCTTTCTCCAAAAATAAATAAATAAAATAAATCGTTGAATTGACACTTGGTGCTATCTGATTCTGCATTTTCTACTGAACGATTGAAAGAGTTCTGCATAAAGATGTCCCCAGCAATAGCCCTAAAACAACCCATTTTCTTAGCTTATTTTTGAATCACATATCCAGTCTAAGATCAGCTCACTTTATTTAACCTGACTGAATCATAGCACAGAGAATCAGAGGGAAGAGATGGGGAAGAGAGATACACATACGTCAATAGTTCACCAAGTGTCTTCCCAAGAATTTGCCATTGGAAAACTTATTTCTTAAAAAAATAGAGGCAGAACTACTGTTAGGAACAGTGCACATTTTATTTAATACACAGTGTTCTTTTTATTATGGTGTAGTGAGTTTCTAGTCTACCTTAAACATATTTTCTAAACTGCTTCTAGAAAAAATATTCTATAGACACTTCCCCAACAGAACAGTCTTTATTATCATTCTTTATTAAAATTCATCAAAGATAAAAATGACACAAATTAAATTTTGTAATTTAAAAGTAAAAAAGAAAATCATCATTTTCTTATATAAAATAGCTACTTTGATGTAATTAATTACCAATAATCAAATCCTCAAGTCATTTTAATGCTTGAATCTTTAATGGACTTTTACAACTGAATACTGTAAAAAAGGTAAAGACACACATGGCTGCACATAACTGGTGGACTGAGCAAACATAACCAAAGAACTATGATCAGCACAACTTTATTACTTCTCATGGTCTTTTTGAAATTTATTCATAGTTACTTTTTCTTGTTTTCATTAAAAAAGTTATGTGATGACTTTGTTTCAAAAAACCCTCTGAATTTTAGTTAGGATTATTCAGTACAATAGCTTACATCTTCATGATTCATTGAAAAATAAAATTCATTGCCACTTCTTCTAGCAATGTTCAATAATCTCCATCCCTTACCCACCAGTGTTACTGAATATCAAGTAGGATACATCTTTTCTGTGATTAACTATGATTAACTCTTTCTCTTTTTTTACTGAGAATGCCACCCCGGACTTCTAATCTTTCTGGGATTGTATTTTGGATAAAATGGGATACAGAAAATTTCTGTTAATTGGCATGGTGGTAACATATCTTAACATTCTTTGATTGGCATAGATTTAAATTCAAATCTTGGTCTCATAGTTGCTTTTGTGGAACCCTCTGACAGACTGTGTACCACACAATCTGTCCTGTGCAGCCTCTGGCTTCCCGGTGGTCCGTTTCCACACAGTCCCCAACACAGCTGCCCTCTTGGGCAAGAATCAAGAAGGCTCCTTCTGGTCATTACTTTTCTGTGGCCCAGGGTTTTGTTATGGTTTTTTCTTCTTCTGAAAAGAGACAGACCACTGTTCTGCTGCAAAGCTCTGACTTTCTCAGTCTCTGTTAGCATACTTACCAAGTTCCCATTGTGGGGCATACTCTCTGCATGGTCCCTTTGGGCCAGTCTCACTGGGGATTGGAAGGTAGACTCCCTCCACACTTAGGCTAGCCAGAATTATCAAATAAAGTACACCTACTTAAATTTTTATTTCAAATGGGAAATAAATAGTACAGTTTTTAGGACAAATTTATATAAAGATTATGTATTATTTATCTAAATTTTCAAATGTAATGGTAGTCCTCTATTTTATCTGGTTATTCTATATCCCTTCCCCTTGTCTTTGAGTAGGACAGGACAGGATCTTTCTCCAGTAATGTCTCTTCTTGAATTCTCCTTCTCTACTCTTCATTGATTCTTGGCTATAATTCTAATAGATGAAGGTAGGGAATTTAGTTCTTGGATACTTCTTTTGACTAATGCAGTTGCTCTGTCTCAAAAGCCACTGTCTCTACAACTCATTTAGCATGGGAAATCTATCTTATCTGAGAGCCTCAGTTTGAACTTTAAATTTAACTTCCTGTTTGATATATGTGATACAATGTATCCCTATAAAATATTTAGAAAAATAAAGTCTCTTCAGTGCCCTGTAGATACAATGTATCTCTGTAAAATATTTAGAAAAAAAATGCTCTTCAATGCCCTGTAGATTCACCTTCAAGTATTTTGAAATCACAGTGTTTGGTTATTTCTTATTATTGCAATTTTTATTCTGGTGCCTTAGTTCTTCCAGGAGCAACAGTCCCAATATTCCTGGAATTGCACCTTATCTAGTGTCAGCCATGATATTCTGTGATTCTATTTTTTATTCTCTTTGGCTACGGATGGGTCTATGACCCAAATCAGGACAGCCAGAATTGTCCACTGATAATTTATATCAAATCTAAGAAAAAAATTAGTTAAACTGAACCTTTACCATATTAAATTCAGAAGATATACTCTATCCTCTTTCTTATTTTCTAGAAAAAAAAAAAAACAATTTAGGTAACAGGTACAGAGATAGCTGAGGCTCTGCTCTAATTATTTTTGTGGTTCTACTGCCACTTCTGGCCTTCTCACATATGGTTTATTCAATTATTCCTTGTTTTATTAAACTGATAAATTGTACATTTTTTCTAATGTACTTGGAGTTAGTATTGGTTTTTACCTTTTAGCCAGTAGGTTGTTTAAATTTTGAAACTCAGTTTATTATTTTAATATTGTGTCCAACAAAATACTATCAGAGGCTTTTATAAAATGCCATGGCTTAGGAAAGGTCATAGTTTAAGACATATCAACTAAAATAGATTAGTTATATTTTGAAAATACAATTAGAAGAGAAACAAATGAAGAACATCACAATATACATGATTAATACTTGAACACAACACACACAGGTATGTCATCCACTCCGAAAGAATTGTAACACCATACTCCAAATGGGAAGTTGTACCTGAGTGGAATTATATTTAACTAAGATAGGAAGAGAAGAACTGAGAGTATGGTGTCTAAGTATTCTTAAGCAGATCTTCACATATTTTTAATAAAACATTTTAAAAAGTTTATTTTACCTATGGAATTGAGGTTAGAATGAATAACTGTGCATATATGAATATTGAGCAATAGTATTGTTCAGTGTTCCTGTTTTTGTCCCAAAAACATACATCTCACAATGGCAGGCCGATTATCCAAAAAGTACAACTATCTACTTTATATTTACTTTAGCATTATGTCTAATATTGGATGTAGCAAATATTTTAAGCAGATAGTTTGGTCTTCTATCCTTTATCCGTTTCACAGTATTTTTCCCTCTTTCATTCACTAGCGTCATTCTAAAAGTCTGTCAGTGTTCTTTGGCTCTTCTGATTTCTGTGGCACACATCATTAATTGCTTACTTCTGCACTAAATCTAGCCCAAAGCTTAATACCCCCACTCTACATTATTTTTTTTACAAGAGTTAACATATCATGACCTATTTGATTTAAATGAGACAAATCACCTTCAAAGATGTTCAAGCTAAAGTACCTTCTTTTACAGGCAGTATACTGTGAATTTAAAAGTTTGTTTATTTTGTCACACTCTCTACTTCCATTTTTTGTTATTTTGTTCATAGTTTCTAACAGTAGAAAGATTGTTTCTTCTTAGGGTCTATTATTTTCCAATCGAAAAAGATCACATAATTTCGATGACCACATAATGAATCTTTGAGATGACTTTGTGGAATTAATATATAATTTATTTAATGTTAACTGAGCTTGTATTATGAATCCACCTTCATTCTAGAGTTTATGTAATCACAAAACAAATAGAAGACATGGTCTGAAGATAGTAGCAAAAAATACATATTGTACAAAAACCAAAGTATAATACAATTAGCACATATTCCAATTGGGTAAAAAATGTAAAACAGTTCTCTGAGAATACCAATTTGCAGCTATTTTGTATAATATTTTTCTGTGTGTTCATATTCACTTTAAGAATAAAAACTATATATAAATCATAATAATAAAAAGCATAAAACCCTTTGAGAACTTTGCCTCTGAAAGAATGGTAGTGGGAAGAGGTGATGGATAATGTCACATTCAACAGAAAAGAAGGGAAACTAAACAAAAGTAGTAGTAAGACACATAGAGAGAATTAGATTCCCATGGCAAGCAAAACATGTTAACTAACAGCCAAGTGACATAAACTTGGCTGTTAGTTAACATGTTTTGCTTGCCGTGGGAAATCATACAATTAGAGATAGGAGATATCATGGTTAAGTAAATATTATTATTATTGAAATTTGAATATAAAAGGTAATAACTACCATAACCTTTTTTGGAAGGGGCTAGAATTCAACAGAGATCAGCTAAGGTGAGAGGCTGAGTTTTTCTTGAGAGAGTGTTAGGAACTCATTCTTCAGTTAAGTAATTAACCACCTGACTGGCTTTATACTGAGACTATTTCCAAGCCAAAAATAAAAGCAAGTAGCAGGACTGGGCTATTATGGCATACTGCATTTAGTTACTCATAATGTAACTAAAAAAAAATTTCAAAAGTATTGTACTTGTAAATAATACTAGTTAATTTAAGTTATATGAAAATTAGAAAAAAAGTTACCTAGCTACATATTCTATTGTTCCCAATGAAATTTCTCCTGTTTATTTAGCAAAAGATAATATCAATATTCAAATTACTACTATGGGTTTAAAAATTTGTTATATAATTGGGAAAAGTATGTCTTAGTTGTATGGCAAAGTGAGCTTATGTTGTTTATCTTCCTAGTTTTTTGTTTGTTTGTTTGTTTGTCAGGAGCTGCCCCGCCTCTATGTCTGGATGTGGAGCCTGCAATCATAGTGACTTTCCCTGCCTGTATCTCCCCGCATTCTACCAAGTTCCAACAAAAGGTGATCATGTGATTCATAATGGCCAATGAATGGGCTGCCTTACGCAGTTTGTTGTGTTCAAGGGTCTCTGGCCAAGGAAATGAGTGGGGCCTGAAATCTAACCATGCTTCTCTCCTCAAGCTGTGTACCTTGGCATGGGGTGTATATGCCCGAAGAAAGGTCACCTTTTTCAATTGTCATAAAGGCTCCATCTGTTTGCCAAGCTGTTCACCTGCAGGGCTGTATCTACCTAGTGGGGAAATCATTTGCTCATTTGTACAAAGGCTCTGGAGCCATATGGACTAACAGAGGCCTTGCCAATGAGATAACTCCTTACCCCTTGCCTCAGTGACTGTTTCGTAGATAGACTCAAGCTCAAAGATGGCCAGAGTCCTCTCTTGGACTTTCATATGACAATTAGCTAGAAATGCTGCATTTAATGGTGAGGGTTGCTAAGCAGAAAGGATGGTTATAGCTGTATTTCTCACTTTGTGGGGGAGCATTAAATAAATGCACAAAGGAAAGGAGAGCTGAGAGGTGGAACAAGAGAGAACAAGCCTGGTTTGAACCCGAGTTCAGCCCTCACTGAAATCTCAACTCACATTACCCAGTTATACAAGCCAATGGATTCTTTAATTAGCTTGGTACAAGTTGAGTTTCTATTGTGTTCAACTGGGAGAGTTCTAATACACACTAGTGGTATTAGTTCAGTTGTTAAAATTTACTGGAAGGGCCACTGTGCATAATGGAATACTGCAATTCCTCCCTTAATAGCAGTGCTACTGGTTACTGTGAAATAACAGGCATCTGTTGCTTTGCAGTTTGATCCTGTATGTAAAGGCTAATATTTTCAGAGCAAATGAGTAACTACAGTAGGCTGAGGTTAGTCAGGAAAGGATCTCTGAAGACAAATGAGTGCCTTTGCCTAATCCCAAGGTAATGAAGCAGGGTTGAGTTAAAAGCGAAATGAGATATTTCAGTTTGAGGAGATAACATGAATAAAGGCACAAAGGAGCAATTTAGAGACCCATATTATGACTACTTTCAGTTGCAAGTGAATGAATTTATTAGCTCAATACTGAATATCTCTATGGGTAGTCTGGAATCAGGACTTGTATTTAGACATGATTGTCAGAAATCTCTCTCTGCCATCCTCCACTGTGTCTGTATGTGTGTGTGTGTATAGTATAGGGAATAGCCCCTCTTTGCTATTCTAACAAATTCTTAAGTTTATGCTATGATTGATGTTCTTACATTATTGATCGTGGGGTCTAATCCTCACTAGATGATCTGATTGGCCAGGGAAATATGAGGCTCAGACCAGCATTGTCCTGACCACAAGTTCAACCCTGGAGTGGAGGATGGAGGCAACACCATCTGACCTAACACACTCACTGATAAGTGATTATCCAAATCAAGGGGGTAGCCATTACTAGACAAGAAAGATAGGTAATGGGTAGGTAAACATTCGATGTCCATAAAAGAGAGTAATGGCTGGCTAGATGGCAAGGAGGGAGTATATTAGACAGAGTGAAAAATGAAGTTAGATAAATGAAGGGACCACGTCCAGGAAATAGTCGAGTAGTTTAATTGTGAGGTATTTGAACACCAAAATGGCACCTACAAATGGAGTTTACATACTTGATTAGCATTAGATAAATGTCTGTAAGCTTCTCTTAAACAGGGTGATTATGTAATTTTATTCTGAGCTGGGTTACTTTTGAGAGTAAAAGGAAGCAATCTTAGTGACTAGACTAAAAGAATGAGCATAAATTGGGACTTTCCTCCAGAAAACTGGGGCAAAATGTTACCTTTCTTCTGAGCAAAGTGGTCAGAAAGAGTAGCTTACATACACATTTTATGTGTAGTACAATTTGACCTTGTTGACATAGCCAGAATCAATTCCAAGAATCTGTGACTATCCTTAAGGCAGTCACTCATCACTGAACATAAGAGGGACCAGGTGATTGGCAGAAAAATCTTTCCCAGAGTTGAGTGTTTTATCAGATGGTAATTTGCAAAGCCAGTTGGATCCCTTGAGAAGAGTTAGATACAATATACATAGAGCAAAAGTAGTCCGAATAAAGCAGAATTTAAAAGAAACTCACAGGTAATGCAGTGTATTCATTGGTATAGGCTAAGCTCTGTAAAAGATAGAACAAACTCAGACATCTCAAGCAATAGAAGTTTTCATCTCATTCCTGCAACAGTACAAAGTGGGTATTCCTGGTCAGTGGGAAGCTCTAAGCACACAGTTATTCTGGGAGCAGGACTCTCCCACTTTCTCTGCTTTTCCCAAAATTCTCATTATCATTAATAACAGCCAGCAAGACAAGGGAATGAAAGAACCATAGTGTTTTTTAAGAGTGTTGGCCAGGAGTTAGTGATTCACATCATTCCCACACACATTTGGTTAATAAGAACTGGTCAAAGGAGATACCTAGATGCAAAGTAAATTTGAGAGTGGGATTGGGGTCCTGGGAAAGGTAGTATGGCAGGGACACCAATACACAAAGGGACTTTTAGAAGCCAACTAGTCATCTTTGTTCTAGGTCATAAGAAGAGCCATCAGCAAAGAAAACCCAAGAGGTAGTGAGATGAACAGTGGTGACTGAGTCAGAAATTGACATTCACTTAACAAGCAGACAGAGAAACACTGAGTCAGCCTTCTTAGCCCAGCCTTTAAATATTGGCTGCTTGCTTGCTCTCTGCTTAGAAGAGTTATTACATGCTTACATGCCTATATGCACTAATCTGGGGAAATTATCAAAGAATTCTGTGACTTGACCAAGCTTAAGAACCACAACTTCAAAGTTTCCAAGCAACAGTGTCCACTTTTATGGCTTTGATTACACTTCTCAGTGATGATTTCGGCATCTGTTTCTCCAGTACAGATTCTCTCTTGAGCTCCAGCCTGGCACACATACTACCATTGAATAGTACCACTCTGATGTGTTATAAACACAAACAACTCAGTATCCCCACGCTGAATTCATCACTCTCTCTCATTCTGCCTGCTCCCCTTGTATTTTCCATAACAGTGAACAGCACTACTTTTCAGCCGATGCCCAAATGGAAAGCTTGGGAATCGCTCCAGAATTCGCTTTCATACTCCCCACCCCCCAAGTAATTGATCAGGACTACAACTGAAGTTCTACGGCTGGAATCTACCCATGTGTCTCCAGCCCACTGTGGGTATCATAGCCCAGCCTTTCTCACCTAAGTTTTCACCGGAGCCTCCTAACTACTCCTGCTGCTGTTTATTCTTCACACTTTAAACAATGTGATCACTCTGCAGTAAATACATAACTAAATCACATACTCGGTTTAAAATATTTAATGTTTTTCATTATTACTTCCAGAAAAAGACCTATTCTCCTTAATATAGCCTGTGAAACCCTTCTCAGTCAGCTTCCATTCAGGCAAACAGATTCCACATAAAGTAACTTAAAGAAGCAAACAGTTACAAGGAAGCTAGAAGAAAACAGCAAACAATAATAAAGAGGCTGGAAGAAATGAAGAGAAAACAAGGGATGCTCAGCCAATCAGAAGTGCCCAATAGGAAGAAGCCACTACTCTTCTAGGTTGGTGTGAGAAAAGAGCATAAGTAATGTTACCAGAATCCAGAGTCAAAGATTTCTGGCATCAGTGGAAACTACTGTGGGAACTTGCCTGTTAGGAGCATGGATCAGGGATAAGGAGAGTCTGATGGGAGCTGAAATCATGGAGAAGATGCAGCCTCTGCTGAGAAAAGGAAGCAAAACACCTTGGCTTCTCCTCTCCTGTCCCGTAGTCTTAGGTGAGAGCACCTTCATCTCTGAACATAACTGCAAGCCAGCTGGCCGGGAAGCCTGAGTGATGTATGTTGCAGAGCACAAGAAGTTTGGGGAATGAATGTGCATAAAGCTTCATATTCTGCCCTCTGCTTCCCTTTGTAGCCTCAGCCCTTGATGCTGTTCCTTCTCTTGCATGCTCTGGACCTCACCGGACAGGCCTCATTTCGTTTCCTTAGTGCACTCTCTGGTTTCTCTGTGCTTCTGCACCCTGTAACCCCTCATTTGTGGCTTACAGAAGTCACCCTTTTATCTTCTCTCACTTGTCTGAGTATCTCCTAACTATGCTTTGGGTCTCAGCTTGGTTATCACTCTTTTGGAAATTCAATTTTGGTCCCTGTATGCGGATTAGGTACCCAGGACATGAACTCTTAATGATCTTTAAATCTCCATCACAACATTTATTTTAATAATTCAAAGAATGATATAAAAATTGATTATAGTTTCCTATTTATGTGTCACAAATTCTGTAAGATCAAGGAAAGAGCTCCATGCCTACTAGTCACCATCCTATGCCCAGTCTCTGGCAATAGGAGGTGTTCGCCAAGTATCAATTAACTGATTAGTGTGGATCAATAAATGAAGGCACCTGAGTCAGGGAATGGCTGTGGTCAAAGAGGAGCAGTGCAGGCCTCTGCTCAAGGGTGATTACATGAATTACTGTTAGGACTTCATTGTTCTTAGATTCTGAAAGACAAAAGATATTGTTCAAATTTTCCATGATATCCCAATGTATGATTGCTACTTTGGTTTTAATGCTAACTTATTTTACCTCCACCTTTACAAGAATCTCCTGGCTCCTTCACTTAGTCAGCATACATCATACTATATGAAATAGACGAAGGATAATAAAGACACAGAAACCAGGAGCCTGGCAAAATAGCTATTATACCAATTTAAGTAGAGGTTATAGGAGAAGTAAATTAAATATGAGAAAAGAGAAATCATGGGAATATAATTTAAATCTGAAAATAGTTTAATTTAGATGTAATTCTATTAAAAAACTAATCATAATAGGCTATGGTTACCTAGGAAATTATTAGCAGAATTTATTACAATTGGGATTAGATACTTCTTTTTTAACAATAAAGGAAATACAGTGCAAACAATAACTTCTCATTTGGACTTTTGAGAAAACAAGAAAAAATTTGGCAGAAGAAAATGTTAAAACTAAACTTCAGAATAAAGAACACAGAATTTGCTCATATATTTTTAAAAATATAAAATATATAACTCAAATTACAAATAAGATGCACTGTGGTTTGCTTTTAATTATTATTTCCTTACCCTTAAGCCAACCCTCAGTCTTATGACTGAGGTCAATTGGTGTCTCTGTCCTTATCTTTCTCCTCTTATTTTCACATAATATTTTTGGTACCAGAAGCTGAGACAACTCTTCTATGAAATGTTATTATTTGACTCTATGTTATAATGATTATTCCTCATGATGATAACCCATCTTTTGAATTTTATTTCTATTTTAGTTAACAGGTACGTTATTTCTTATTACCATGCATTTGTTCTTGCCTGTGATATTTGCATTCCTAATTTCTGCTATACAGATTGAAGGTGAAACATTTTAGGATTTCTAGCATGACTAACTTCATATGTGAATGTGTTATGCTAGTAATCTTTGCTTCTGTGTTGGAGGGGATTTCAGTTACTCCTATCTATGAGCACACCGTCTTCTAGAGTAGTCCATGGAGAATTTCTTGATATACAATGCACTTTCCTGATGGGTGTTTCTTGTCTCTATATTACAGTTATTAACCTGAGCAGCTAGAGATGAAATCTCTTACTCTGTAATAAAACACTGCCTCACTACATCTTTGCCTACTAGTTATTGGTTCAATATAATCTCAACATTAAATAAAGAAGTAAAGTAAAACTGAAGTAGAATTTTCTGTAAACATCATTTGTTTATAAAAGATTATAGAGTTAAGTCATAAAAAATAGCAACTTAGGTACGAAATAGTATTTTTTTATGTTCTCTAAAAAATGCTAGTCGAGCAAATTTGTCATTAAATCTGACCTTGCAAAAAAGAATATTCAAAATCAATAACACGTGTACATTAACATTTAAACTGATTGGTGATTTTCTTATTCAAATGTAAAATATGCAATTATTGTACCTGTAAAACACTTGAACCATTTGAAGCTGACTTTGTAAAAACTAAAATAGATCTTCAAACAAGAGACAGTAATTTCAGACATAAAGGTTAAGGTCAGCTAGCATGATTTCCCAGGAAAGAATTATTGTATCTCTGTTACCTTTTCACCCAATTGCCCACACTGTTGCCCACAAAGCAATTGTGTAGCCCAGAAAACCAATAACAAATAAAATATAACCACAAGAGTTCATAGCTAGAGTTCCCAGTTGAAGAGAAGTTCTATTGAAGAAGCTGATTTTATGATGCTCTGTGAGTAAGGAAACATACATCTTGCAACTACAGATATGGCAGAGCTGCCAGAAAATTCTGGCTAGATGGAACTGAGAGACAGTTTTATTTAATAGAGATAAATAATCTTACCTCATTGAGTTGCTGTGAGAATTAATATAAAATAAAATATATGTAATACCTATTATGGGTTAAATTTTGTTCCTTTAAAAGTTTATATTTTGATGTTCTAACTAACCCCCAGTACCTCAAAATGAGATCTTATCTGGAGATAAGATTTTGCAGATGTAATTAGTAAAGATAAGATTATACTGGAGTAAGCTGAGCTCCTAATCCAGTGTGACTGGGTGTCCTCGCAAAAAGGCAGATGAAAGCAGAGAGTGGCTTCATCTTCTAGCTGCCAAGGAACACAGATGATTGCCAGGAAACTATCAAAATCTAAGTGACAAACATGGAACAAATCCTTCCTTACAGCCCTAAAAAGGAACCCATACTACAACACTTTGATTTTGGACTACTAATCTTCAGAACTGTCGGACAAGACACTTCTGTGGTTTAAGCTACCCAGTTTCTGGCACTTTGTTATGACAACCTAAAAACACTAATACAGGACCTAAGAGTGATGGCACACCATGGGAATTCAGCTGGTGCTAGTGGGTGAGTGACGTTCTCATGTGAACACATTCATATCCATAAAAGGGATGCAATAGCATATTAAGTGCTGTAGTCAAAGTTTCATAGCAGTTTTGAGAGCTAGAATTGCAGATTTCCATTCTAATTTCTCAGAAGCTAAAGGAGAGCAAGATAGAAGTCTGAGATCCAAGGAACTGGGATATTTTACAGGACCCTAGCAAAGGACTCATAGGGCTTCAATTGCTCATTCAATTGACAAGAAAGACCTTTGATCACAAAGAATAAAAAAAATTAGTTCAAATCATTATGTATCATTTGTTGAATATCTATACATTTAAGCATTGGATATAAAAGGCAAAATGGTAAGTACTCATGCCTTTTGTTATCAAGAGCTAAGAGTTTCGGTGGGAGAAAGTCATTAAAAAAATCTATCAGGGGATATGAAGTAGAAATGACTGGTAATAAGTAAAATAATTCCCTATACACTGAGGATTGAGATGAAGCATAAAACTGTATATGTACATTGTTACTCATTGTCAGCATAAAGTTGTGCTGAGCCACTAAGGTACTTTTTGGGCTCCTTACAGGGCAACTTTGTTGTTTGTGCTGAACAGTGAAATCGTATATAAATGAGATCAATGAGTGATCACATGACTAAGTCATTACAATATTAGTTCTCCAGATTTTTCTATGTGCCTGACATTTAAGGCACAAGTGTTCTGGTTGGGTTACTTATTTTTTCTGCTGAATACCTGCATCTTTATTTTGAGTGCAAATTATCTATTCAGGCCTAAAGTTTATATATTTTTGATTGCTAGTAAACTTTTAAAAAAATTCTACAGGGATAGAGTCCCCTCTAGGCTATATTCAAAACTCCTCTTCCCTAAATTTCTGTTAACAAGATAGTGAAATGGAAGACACCCCAGCACCACTTCCCCAACAAAAGTGCAACTAGAAACTATTCAAAGACCAGAATATCTCTCTGAATTCACCAGAACTTGAGGAAGAAGCATATAAATTCCATGGACCCACAGAATCAAGAGAAGATGCAACAAGAAATGGTTATTTTAGACTGCACCACCCTCTCCCCTAGTCAGCAGAAAGGTACACACAGAGAATTTCTTAGATCTAAGCTTTCCAAAGTAGGAGGAGGG